>LR756404.1:359380-380887 GCA_902729485.2 Mus minutoides | reverse complement strand
AAAGAAAAAGAGGTCAAGAACTTGAGACAGAGCAACAGGGATGCATGGGAGGGGTTGGAGGAAGGAAAGAGAAGAGGTAAATGGCATTATTATATTATAATTTCAAAAAATTGCAGACTTCCCATTTCCTTTTCCATGGCCTAACCCAGTGAGTCTCCCTGTCTTCTTTGTCCCACATCCTGTGCCCCACCCTGGTCTGGCTACCCCTGCCTGCTCCACAACCAACCTCTAGTCTTCTGCCAGGACCCACCATACCTGCCACCATCCACAGATCCCTTCTACTCTAACTCTCCACCCAGCCAGCCCTCCCACTTGTTTTCTATGACTTTTCTTTAAATTGGCTTCACTCTTCCCCAACAGTGTACTATTTTTTATTGTTCCCAAGGCTATATTTCATCAATGGTTGAATAAAAATGAACCTTTTCAATTATTGAAATTCTTTAATGCCTTCCCTGCTTACTAAAAATGGAAGACAAACTCACATCTTTAACATAAGCCTCATAAATGGAATGGTCGGGTACCTGTTAAGTCTCTCTCTTTAGTTATTTTATTTTATTCTTAGTTAAGGAAGGGGCACATGCATGCCATTTCACACATAATATAGGCAGAGAACAGGTTCCTGTCTAGACTAGTTTCTCTCCTTCCAGCATTCTGAGATTTAGGGATGAAACTCTGCTTGTCACATTTGTGTAGAATGAGCTCTATCTCCTTCCTGAGAAATTTGGTCCTTCTTAGAAAGGTGAACAAAATATCCATGGTAAGAGATACAGAGGCAAAGTTTGGAGCAGAGACAGAAGGAAATGCTATCCAGAGACTGCCCCACCTGGGGGTCCATCCCATATACAGTCACCAAACCCAGACACTATTGTAGATGCCAACAAGTGCTTGCTGACAGGAGCTTGATATAGCTGTCTCCTGAAAGGCTCTGCCAGTACCTGACTAATACAGAACTGGATGCTCTCAGCCAACTATTGGACTGAGCACAGGGTCCCCAATGGAGGAGCTAGAGAAAGGACCCAAGGAGCTGAACAGGTTTGCTGTCTCATAGGAGGAACAACAATATGAACCGACCAGTACCCCCAGAGCTCCCAGGGACTAAACCACCAACCAAAGAGTACATACACATGGAGGGGCCCATGGCTCCAGCTACATATGTAGCAGAAGGTGGCCTTGTGGGACATCAATGAGAGGAGAGGCCCTTGGTCCTGTGAAGGCTTGATGCCCCAGTGTAGGCAAATTCCAGGACTGGAAAGTGGGAGTGGGTGGGTTGGTGAGCAGGGGTGGAGGGGATGGGATAAGGGGTTTCAGAGAAGAAATGAGGAAAGGGAATAACACTTGAAATGTAAATAAAGAAAATACCTTTAAAATAAAAAAGAAGAAAAGGAAATCAGGCAGATTTCAGATTCTTCTACCTTGTGACACTGGTAAGCCAAGGAAGAGGCTGACTATCCATCATTTACCAAAAGGAGACAGAAGGTGCTCTAATTCTCCAATCAGGTTACTACCATTAAGGTCTAGTGAACAGTTTAGCCACCACCCACGCCTGACATCAATGAAAGTGAACAAGACAATAAGAGGTGGAACTAGTCAGCACTCCTCTTTTCCTTTTTCCCAATCCCCAGCAAGTTTTAATATGGCAGCAATGATGAGAAAGTATAAAACGGAGTGACCTGGCTTTCTACTTACCTCTACCCTTAGAGAATCTAATAGTGAACTAATATTCAACTCTTCCTAGGCATTAATGAAGCTGACTGTTGGAGTGTTATGCTGAGCTACTTGGCATTCTTCTTCCCCTTCCTCCTCTGCTGGTGTCAGGAGGGCCAAGTGGAGCTAATGTTCTGCCCTCAGTGCTGCAGCAACAAAGAAGTATGAGTCAGCCTACCGCCCCCAGCACCAGGGGAGCAGAGGGGCCCAACAGGGAGATGACCTAATACCCCAACCTTCCAGCAATGTGTGTCCCACTTTCACTACAAAGTATCTGCAGGGCCAAGGTTAGCTGATCTTCCACCCCAGCCATCTGTAGTGAAGAAACATGATTTAATAATGTATGTTTGTTGGGTGGTATTCATGAAGTCAAGTGGGAGACTGAACATACACACCCACTTAACCCATCAAAAGTCAACAGCCTTCTGAAATCATTAAAATCTAGCATCTTATCGTATAAAAAACTATCTTGGATAAATGGAAAATCACATATCATACCAAGCTCAAATGAAAGCATTATGAGTGAGAAGATCATGCAAACAGATGCCAATGTCAAGATAAACCTGATACTAGAAATAAAAAACAAATAAATAAATGGAATGTATGTATTCATTTGTTAACTGATTTCTTTGATTTTAAAATAGGCTTTCATGTAGCTCAGTCAGACCTTTAGCTCTTTATGAAGCTAAGGATGACAAGAACTCCTAACTTCCTACTTCTGCCTCCTAAGTTGTTGGGATTAGAGCTCAATGTCAACTGGTGTGACTTAAAGAAATCATTATAAAAATGATTCAACAATATATTACAATTTGTCTGAAACAGTAATAAGGTACAGTATGACTGCAAAAACATAGAAGGTATAACAAGGAACCAAATGGAAATATAGAAATGGCCAATGCAGTAACTTCAACTAAAAATGTCACCAGTGAGCTCCAGATTAGACTAGAGATAACAGGCTAGAATCATTGAACTTAGCATGGAGCATAACACTTCTCCAATTTCATCAACACAGGGAACATAGAGCAACAAGAGAAGGGAACACTCTAGAGGCTCTGTGGGATGAAATGAAAGAGCCAATGCCTCTGTCCTCTGGAATAAAAATAGAAGAGACTAAGACATTCCCAAACAACAGATGGAACTCAAGAGATGACTCTCTGTTGAAGAGTACTTGCTACTCTGCTTCCCAGAATCTGTATCATATGGCTTATATCAATCTATAACTCCATTTTCCAGGGGATCTGACATCCTCTTCAGGCCTCTATGGGAAATATACTCACAAACTCACTCCCAGGTTAAATAAAGCTGAAAAGAAAGAAGGGGGAAAGAGGGAAATTTTAAAAATTTTAAATTAACAATTTAAAATTTTTTAAATTAACAATTTTAAATTAACAATTTTAAAATTGTTAAATTAGCAATTGAAACATGGCAAAAATGCATGCAAATACAGATTGAAGAAATAAAATGAATTCTAAATAGTATTATCCCAAAGAAACTGAGGCCAAATAATGTACTTTTCTATATAAACAAGGAATTTTAAAGGCAGCCTGGAAAAAAAAAACTTACCTATTTGGGAGAAACATAATATAAGTGACTGTAGATTTCTCTTCAGAAATCAAAGATGCTAGAAACTGGTCATACCATACTTTAACACGCAGAAAGAAAGAATTTCCAATCAAAATTTAAAATGTAGCAAGAACATCTTTTAAGTTTAAAGGGAAAAGTAACTCCAAGACAAAAGAAAACCAAGTGGCTGTGTAATGAGTAAACCTACTCAAAGCAACAGAAAAATTATGTCCCCTAAATAGATTGTAAAGGAAAACACAAGCAGAGTGGTAATGCTGGCTGATTTATTCTCTGAGGTAGCATTACTTCAGTGCTGAAACACAGAAAAACATTACAATAAAATAAAAATATATATATTTTATTGTAATGTTTTCTGTATATATATTTATGAGACAGAAACCACCATCAAATACTGTAAAGTCATATACTGTGATTCAATAAATCAATTATAGGACATGACCAGGATAATTTACTCCAAGCACAGGATGCTGATTTCTCATTAAATAATGAATTTAATCAATTGTAGAAAAAGTCTAAAGAAGAAAAAAAATCATTAAAACCTACAAATACAAGAAGAAAAATTATTTGATAAAATATAAACATCATTCATAAGAGAGGAGAAGGGAAGGAAGGAAAAGATAAGTAAGCTAAGAACACAAGAAGAAGTTCAACTTGATAAAAATCATCTATGATATGGTAACAGCAAATATTATACATTAATACTGAAGGCTTTTTTCTAAAGACAGTTAAATAATAAAAATTTTAAAGAATTGGCTAATATATATATGTGTGTGTGTGTATGTGTGTGTATATATATATATATATATATATATATATATATATATATATATATGTGTGTGTGTGTGTGTGTGTGTGTGTGTGTGTGTGTGTGTGTGTGTGTGTGTCAAAGACCAAGCATATTAAAAGGAGATTAAAAATAAATGGAAAAATAAATATTATAAATAATACCAGAAAATGAGCTTAGCAGCAGTGGGCATAGGGACGGGGGTTTTTCCAATATCCACCAGGAAAACATGAGTTAGAAGCTGCTTAGATGACAATATATAGAGTAGTTTTGGCTTGGTTTTGGATTTTTTTTCCTCCTCAGAATTCAAGAAAAGCAGAGAAAAAAATAACTATAAGTTTGAATAAGAATAAAAGTGAGGGGGAAATTCTAAGGAGAGGAATTATTTATTATATGACACCTGAGTCAGCCAACACAGTTAAGTTCAGGTCACATCAGATTTGTTTATGTAATTCAATCCATGCTCCTTATCTGTCCAGCTGTAGAGTATATATTGAAACCATTAAATTTTCTTTCTTTTATTTTCTTAATGTCCTGCCTTTCTACTGGAGGTAAACTCTACAAGTTCCCTCTCCCCATTGTAAATCATTTCATCTAAGGTCCCGCCCTTTGATACCTGAGAGTCTCTTACCTCCCAGGTCTCTCGTACATGCTAGAGGGTCCCCTCACCTACACACACATGGTATTCATGTATAAAATTGTCATTTTGTAGTCCAAGTAGATGTACAAATACTATATCTTAATGAAAAACAAATATTTTGTCACTGTGACTATTTGTATCATAATATAATTAGTTGTGTAAAATACTTAAGTATTTTTCCTTAAGGAAATAGTAATCATATTTTCTTCTTCTCCTGTATGATCATTGACAAATAGATCAAAGGAATGAATAAGAGTCAATGAGCCTTTCCTCCTTTCACAAATGGTTGCTGAAAAGAATACTCTTTGCAGGTCAACATAAGTAACTATAGTATAAGTGAGTTCATGATAGCACTGGCTATCCATGCTCAAAATATTGCAGTACATAGCCTTACTCCTTACATTCTCTCTCTGTGGGGGGGGGGAGTATTTTCTTTATTTACATTTCAAAATTTATCCTGTTTCCTGGTTACCCCTCTGAAAAACACCCTCTCCTGCTCACCAACCCACCCAGTCCCATTTCTTGGCCGTGGCATTCCCCCAAAATGGGGCATACAGCCTTCATAGGACAAAGGGCCTCTCCTCCCACTGATATACAACTATACCATCCTCTGCTGTATATGCAGCTACAGCCATGAGTCTTTTCCTGTGTGCTCTTTCCTTGGTGGTTTAGTCCCAGGGAGCTCTGGAGGCACTGGTTAGATCATATTGTTGTTCCTCCTATGAGACTGCAAACCCCTTCAGCTCCTTGGGTCCTTTCTCTAGCTCCTCCATTAGGGACCCTATGCTCCATCCAATGGATGGCTGTGAGCATCCACTGCTGTATTTGTCAAGCACTGGCAGAGACTCTCATGAGACAGCTATATCAGCTTCTGTCAACAAGCTCTTGTTGGCATCCACAATAATGTCTAGGTTTGGTGATTGTAAATGGCGTGGGTCCTCAGGTGAGTCAATCTCTAGATGGAAACTTCTTCAGTCTCTACTCAAAACTTTGCCTCTGTAACTCCTTCTATAGGTGTTTTGTTCCCACCTTCTAAGATGGATAAAAGTGTCAACACTATGGTATTCCTTCTTCTTGAGTTTCATGTGATTTCTGAATTATATTTTGGGTATTCTGAGCTTGTGGGCTAATATCCAGTTATCAGTGAGTGCATATCATGTGTGTTCTTTTGTGATTGGGTTACCTAACTTAGGATGATATCCTCCAGATCAATCCATTTGTCTAATAATTTCATAAATTCATTGTTTTTAATAGCTGCGTAGTAATGCATTGTGTAAATGCACCACATTTTCTGTATCCATACCACTTTTGAGGAACATCTGGGATTTTTCCAGATTCTGGCTATTATATATAAGACTGCTATGAACAGAGTGGTGCATGTGCCAGAGCTTTTTGAGATAGCCTTAAATCCATGATCTGGCCATTGATGAGAGTCATATGTTGAAGTCTCCCACTATTATTGTGTGAGGTGCAATGTGTGCTTTGAGCTTTACTAAAGTCTCCTTAATGGATGTGGCTGCCCTTGCATTTGGAGCATAGATATTCAGAATTGAGAGTTCATCTTAAATGATTTTACCTATGATGAGTATGAGGTCCCCCTCCTTGTCTTTTTTGATAACTTTGGGTTGAAAGTCAATTTTATTCAATATTAGAATGGCTACTCCAGCTTGTTTCTTTGAACCGTTTGCTTGGAAAATTGTTTTCCAGCCTTTTACTCTGAGGTAGTGTCTGTCTTTGTCCTGGAGGTGGGTTTCCTATATGTGGCAACATGTTGGGTCTTGTTTATGTAGCTAGTCTGTTAGTCTATGTCTTTTTATTAAGGAATTGGGTCCATTTATATTAAGAGATATTAAGGAAAAGTCATTACTGCTTCCTGTTACTTTTGTTGTTAGAGTTGGGATTCTGTTCTTGTGACTGTCTTCTTTTAGGTTTGTTGAAGAATTACTTTCTTGCTTTTTCTAGGGCATAATTCCCCTCCTTCTGTTGGAGTTTTCCCCTTACTATCCTTTGAAGGGCTAGATTCATGGAAAGATATTGTGTGAATTTGGTTTTGTCATGGAATACCTTAGTTTTTCTGTCTATGGTAATTGATAGTTTTGCTGGATATAGTAGCCTGGGTTGGCATTTGTGTTCTCTTAGGGTCTGTATAACATCTGTCCAGGATCTTCTGGCTTTCATAGTCTCTGGTGAGAAGCCTGGTATAATTCTCATAGGTCAGCCTTTATATGTTACTTGACCTTTTTCTCTTACTGCTCTTAATATTCTATCTTTATTTAGTGCATTTGTTATTTTGATTATCATGTGTCGGGAGGAATGTTTTTTTCTGGTCCAGTCTATTTGGAGTTCTGTAGGCTTCTTGTCTGTTCATGGGCATCTCTTTCTTTAGGTTAGGGAAGTTTTCTTCTATAATTTTGTTGAAGATATTTACTGGCCCTTTAAGTTGAAAATCTTCATTCTAATCTATACCTATTATCCTTAATCCTTAGGTTTTATCTTCTCATTGTGTCCTGGATTTCCTGAATGTTTTGAGTTAGGACTTTTTTGCATTTTGCAGTTTCTTTTATTGATGTGTCCATGTTTTCTATGGAATCTTCTGCACCTGAGATTCTCTCTTCCATCTCTTGTATTCTGTTACTGATGCTCACATCTACGGTTCCTGATTTCTTTCCTAGGATTTCTATCTCCAGCGTTGTCTCCCTGTGTGATTTCTTTTTTTGTTTCTAATTCCATTATTAGATCTTGGATGGTTTTGTTCAATTCCATCTTAATATTGGTTATGTTTTCCTGTAATTCTTTAAGGGTTTTTTGTGTTTCCTCTGTAAGGACTTCTACCAGTTTAGCAGTGTTTTCCAGTAATTCTTTGAGGGATTTTTATGCTTCCTTGTTAAGGACCTCTACCTGTTTAGCAGTGTTCTCCTGTATTTCTTTAAGTGAGTTATTAATTCCCTTCTTAAAGTCCTCTACCAGCATCATGAGATATGATTTTAATTATGAATCTTGCTTTTCAGATGTGTTGGGGTATCCAGGACTCGCTGTGGTGGGCATACTGAGTTCTAATGATGCCGAGAGGTCTTGGTTTCTGTTAGTAAGATTCTTACATTTGCCTTTTGCCATCTGGTAATCTCTGGTGTTGGATGTTGTAGCTGTCTTTGGCTGGAGCTTGTTCCTCCTGTGATTCTGTTAGCCTCTGTCAGCTCTCCTGGGAGTCCAACTCTCTCCTGTGTCCCAGTGGTCAGAGCCCTCCCTGGAGGCCAACTCTCCTCTGGCATGGAAGGTGCCCAGAGGTCTGCGTCTCAGCTCTGCCTTCTGGCTGAGGATGAAGGCCCAAAGAAATCCTGTCCTTGCTCTGTTGCTTCTGCAGCCCATGTACTCTCATGCATGGACTGGTCTCTGAGTGACCCGAGATATAAGATGGCACTCTCACCTGAGTCCCAGGGTCAGAACCCTCTCTGGAGGCCAACTATCCTCAGTGATCCTAAGATTCTGGGTGTACTAGGGCACCTGTGGTGTGGAGAGTCCTCTGGGGACCCTGGGACCATCCACTGAGTTCCTGCCCATGGTGGCTCAAGGCTGATGCCAACTGTAACAACCAGGTCCTATCATTTTTAAATTTGTTTTTTATAAACTTCATAGTAACTACAAAATAAAAATATGTAATTTTTAAACCACAAATAATAAGGAATTACAGCCCAATATTTGAGTAAATGATTTAAGTGCAAGGGCTACTGTTTCAAATGGAATAAGAAAGAATAAAACTATTTTTTTGTTTGTTTTTGTTTTGTGAGACATAGTTTCTCTGTATAGCTCTGGCTGTCCTGGAACACACTTTGTAGACCAGGCTGGCCTCGAACTCAGCAATCCGCCTGCCTCTGCCTTCTGGGATTAAAGGTGTGTGCCACCACTGTCCGGCTAAGAATAAAACTATTATTTAAAATTTGAAAAAGATCATAAAAGTTATAAGACTTTATCCAATCAGTATAAGTCACAGAAAGAATGAATGTATTTTTTAAAAAAGATCCAATGATATATTGCTTACTAGAAACTTACTTTACCTCTAAGGACACACAGACTGAAAGTAAGACATCCCACACAAACTAAATCCAAAAGGAAGCTGAAACATCTAGGCTATACTAGTTTTAGATAAAGCAAGCTTCCAATGAACAGTGCTAAAAACAGAAAAGAGGGTTGATTGTGTAAGAAGTCTTGAACGTGCAAGAAGAAATAACAGTTTATAAATACATGCAAATCTAACTAAATGTATAAAGCAAGTATCTGTAGATTTAAAGACAGAGAGAACTCCAATATACAATAAGAGCTGGGAATTTTTACCAGAATGCTTATAGCAGTATGCAGAGTATTCAGATAGAAAACTCACCAAAATAATATTGTCCCCCAGAGTAAATACACTTTCAGGCATCTCTACCCAACAATCTAACCAATAAATATAGGATATACATTCTTCCTATAAACACACGAAACATTCTTCAAGGTAGAACAAATGGTATGCCCCAAACAACTGACATTTTAATTGAAATTATTTCAATTATATTTTCCAAACAGTATAATAACACAACAATGACCATCATGGCAAACTATATCCCCAAAGGTGCAATTGTGGCTCTTAGTTGCTTGGAGGTAACTAACATCTATTTAATTGAAGTTAAATTTTTTAATGAGATGGTATCTGTTGTATATGACTGGGAAGCTACATCCATTAAATCTCAATGATATGGTTGCCTAATCAAGACTAGGACAATAGCAGCACAAGTGGACATGCCACAAATTTGTACACTGAATAATGGCTAGCATGGTCAATTTTATAACCTGTTCTGTATATTTACCACAGTAAAATCATGCAACACGAGTTTCCGAGCCTCTTTTCAGACTAGAATCAGCACCTCTGAGTTCATCATTTAAATCTTTTCAACGTGAAGTGAAGGCCACCATGCTTCCTACTCTGATGACTGTGAACTAACCTCCTGAAACTGTAACCAAGCCCTCAATTAAATGCTTTATTTTATAAGCTAAAAAAAAATCTACTGTTTGTCTTGGGGAGAATCAAACCAAGGGTCCTTCCCACACTTGGAAAGTACTCTATCACTAAACCACATTCTCAGCCTTACACATCTTAAAAATGCCAGTTCATGCATCTCCTCTATTACTTTTAACTAACAAATCTTTGAGGAAGTGTCACTATACTTGCACAAGGAAATTGCTAGTTATAATAGTAATGAATCTTTGTAGAGCAGGCCAAATTTCAACACACCAAAGGTCAGCACATACAATGTACACATTTACAATGAATCTTTGTTTAACACATACTTTAGATCAGCAGTTCTCAACCTGTAGGTCATGAACCCTTTGGGGTAAAACAACCTTTCCACAGAGATTACATATCAGATATCCTGCAAATCAGATAAATATTTATGTTAAGATTCTAAGTAGTAGCAAATTTACTTTTATGAAATAGCAACAATATAGTTTTGTGGTTGGGAATCACCATAGCATGAGGATCTTTATTAAAAGGTGCAGTATTAAGAAGGTTGAGAACAGTAGTTTACTGCCCTAGGTGATTTGGAAACTCAAATACATTTCCTAAACTTATTGCCCTCTTTTCAAGTCTAATCCTATGACACTCCTTAAACAAACTGTCCACTCAAGCTAAATACCTCACTTGACTCTTCATTTATACTTCCTACATTGATATAGTCACTAGGTTCAGCAATGACTGCTAATAAGATGCTGGAAAGATACCATTATCAGAACAATATACAGAAGAAAGAGTTTATGTGGAGTTCTTTCACCATCTCAGAGGGTGATTCCATGAAGATCATGGTGGGGGATGTGGCAGTAGGCATGGTTGGTGAGAGAGCAGTAAGTAGCTAAGAGCTTACATCTTGATTCACAACTATAAGACAGAAAGAGATAATGAAATTGTATGTACTTCTGAAAGCTCAAGGTCAGTCTTCAGTGGCACACTTTCTTCCAAGAGACTGTACCTTCCAATTCTCCAACAAGTACATACTGCCTAATTCTTCCTGAATAGTTACACTAACTGGAGATCAAATTCAACCAGTGGGGGTCTATGCTCATTTAAACTACTACATTTCACTCTGTTCCCCATGCCCATCGCCCCTTATGCTCATATAATAACAGAAAATGCATTTTGTCTAATTTCAAAGGTCTCCAGTTTTTCTCAGTCTCAGCATAGTTTATAAGTCCAAAGTCTCTTATGCAACTCAAGGTTGTCTCTCAATAGTAAAACACTGTAAAACTAAAAAGCAAATTAAATACATTCAACAGAAAGTTGCACAGAATATGCATTCATTCCAAAAGGGAGGAACATGGGGCATAGTAAGGAAATATAGGACCAAAGCATGACTGAAATCCAGCAGGGCAAATTCCAAATCCTGTAACCCCATGTCTGATGTCAAAGGGCTTAGATGACTCTGCCCTTCCAGCTCTGATGACCACAAGACAGTTCTATTTCATGAGCTGGTTCCACTCCCTGTACACACCTCTCTCCCTGGAAGACATCCAGGGTTATGGAGCCTCCAACATCCTGAGGTCTCCAACACAATCAGGCTTCATTTTCATAGCTTCAAGCAGTGGCCTCCCAAAGCCTCAGTATGGGAACTCCTCTGCTACACATCTGGCCTCAGAAACACTATTTAACCATAGAGGAACATTCCACAACCTCTTTACTCTTGTATCCTTCACAAAACTAAAGCTGAAACTGCCTGGCTGATGTTGCCAAATTTGGCTGCACATTTTGGATGGAGCCTGGCTCCCTCCTTGAGTTACATTTGCATATACTTTGGTTTGTTGTTACTTTTTAGGAACAGAAAATCTGTTAATCCTTTTCCTTTCACAAGTTTCAGGATTAGCTGGTCAGGGTCTTGCTCAGAGAACATCTCTTCCTATATTCCATTTCAAATTAGGCCTCTCTTTTGGCACAAATGTTAGATACAACATTAAGTTTCCTGGGGCATCTTTTTCTTCTGCGCACTTACAGCCAATTGGTTTTTAACAAAGTCACTAAGTACACACATTAGAAAAAGTATCAAACTTTTCAAAAGATCAAAGAAGGAAATTTTGATAACACATAGACATGAATGAACCTAGATTCCTGTCTGTGATCTGATGACTAGTTCTATGTCAAATTGTCAACTAGAGTCATCTGAAAAAAAAAAAAAAAAAAAACCTCAACTGAGAAAATACCTCCATAAGACTGGGTTACAATCAAGCCTGCAAGAAATTTTTGTAATTAGTCATGAATGGCAGAGGGCTCAACCCACTGCAAGTGGTGCCGGTTCTGGGCTGGTGGTCCTGAGTTTTATAAGAAAGCAAGCTGAGCAAGTGATGAAGAGCAAGCCAGTTAGTAGTACCCCTCCATAGCCTCTGCATTCGCTCCTGCCTCCATCTGCCAGCCTTGTTTGGGTTCTTGCCCTGGCTTCCTTCAATGATGGATTACAGTGTGGAAGGATAAGCCAAACAAACCTTTTTCTCCCCAATCTTTGTTCATGGTTTTTCATTGCAGTAATAGGAACACTAAGACATCATTCCTCACCAGTTATAGTAATAAACTCAAAATGGATTTCGAACTAGAGGCTTTTAGAAGAAAATATAGGGAAACATTCTGGGACACTGAAACAGGCAGATGTTGACCAGAAAACAAAATCAAGTACAGTGTCAGCATTGAATAAAACAAACTCTTCTGCGCAAAATATAATCAACTAAGAGAGGAGATAAGGTAAACTATAACATGAGAAATATGGTCACAAACTATGCACTCAAAAAAGATATTCAGATGTTTAAGGAATTCTAAAACTTGATAGCTAATAGTAACAATTAAGAGCTGGTTAAAACTAACAAAAAAACTTTAAACAAAATGGAAATTGTATATAAGAAGACTTACAATTAGGTTGGTTTTCATGTCACAAATTAGAATGAAGAACTGTCCTGATTACTTTGATTGATGTGAGAATGCCCACCCTGATTGTGGGCATCACCTTTAGGTAGCATCCCACATCCCAATTGGTATTTGAGAAGGAAGATTATCTCAGCACTTACTTGCTTGGCCTGTCCTCTTGCCACCAAGTTGATTTGCTTCATTGTTGCTGCAGCTGCTGATTGCTTCCCTGGTAGTAGAATTAGCATGTTTTCCAAGCTTTCCTTCCTGGAATATGGACAAATGGGAGCCCTCCAACTGTTGAGGCAATCAGCCTCAAAGACCAAGTAACTTTGTGTCCTTAGTATATCCAGTGTGGTTTGTCTGCCATTAGTATTTTAAAGCTCACTAAGTAAGTTATAAGAATGAATACACTCTCTCTCTCTCTCTCTCTCTCTCTCTCTCTCTCTCTCTCTCTCTCTCTCACACACACACACACACACACACACACACACACACACACACACATATCCCCCTTGTGTCTGTTCCTCTAGAGAACCTGATATACTGATAAAACATACATTAATCACCAACAGATGTACAAAAACATTTCTCAAAACTTATCATCAAATAAATGAAAATCAAAACACAATAAGATATCATTTAACTTCAATAATAGTGACTTATCAGTCCTTTCTCTAACTCCTTTATTTGGGACCTAGCTAGTTGAAGAGGTTTGCAACCCATAGGAAGAACAACAATATCAACCAACCAGAGCCCCACACACACACCCTGAGCTCCCAGGGACTAAACCACCAACCAAGGAGTACGAATGGAGGGACCCATGAATCTAGCCACATATGTAGCAGAGGATGGCTTTGTCAGGTATCAATGGGAGGAAAAGCACTTGGTCCTGTGAAGTCTTGATGCCCCAGTGTAGAGGAATGCCAGGAAGGGAAGGCAAGAGTTGCGGGGGGCGGGGGGGGGGGGAGTACCCTCAATGTAGGAGAATTCCAGGGACAGAAGGAGGAGGAGAGACATGGGATAGGGGGTTTTCAGGGGATAACATTTGAAGGGGAAGGGGATAAAATTTGAAATATAAATAAATAGAATGTCCAATAAAAGAAAAAATAATGACTTACCAGAAAAACAAAATACACAAGAACCGGGTATAGGAGGGGGCATGGGGGAGGGGTAACTCCTGAATAGCAGGAGTAGAAACTCTCAGAGCCATTACAGAAACAGTTCACAGGTTCATCTAAAAATTAAATCTAGTATAGATAGTAACCTTCTACTGGGTTTGAATACCAAAAGAAATGAAATCAAGATATTGTACAGACACTTCTCTTCCCATGTATGCTACATTACTGTTCAAAATGGCCAAGAAAGAAAAATAACTTGAATGTCCATGAACTGATGAATAGATTCAAATGTGGTATAATATGGCTGAATATTACACATCCACAAAATTATGCCAACATGCATGAAGCTAGAGGTCTTTGTGTTAAAATAGATAAGCCACACATAGAAAGATAAGTATCATATGATTTCATCAGGGGCACCTGAAAATGTTACTCTCATAGAAACTGAGAGTTAAATTGCTTTTGGTCAATATTTTATATTAAGATAACAAACTCAAATGCAGATTAATATGAATCTTTCATTTTGTGAGTCAATTAAAAATAAATTTGATGAATGAAATTGAATTGCACAGTTCTCAAATCCATAGTGAAGCTATCTATTAAAAGTTAAACTTTTGAGGATAGCTTTTCCTATAAAATGTATCTGCCTATTGTTGACACTTAAAGTTACTTTTTAATGGTTTTAACTCCAGCAACAGAAAGTGCCCGACTATAAAAAAACTTGAAAGTTCTCAATATTAACTCTGTTCACTCTCCCATTCTGCTTTTAAAGGTGCCCACTCAGAAATCTAGGATCTATAATTACCCTTAAGATCTTTAGCCCTACACAGAAAACACTCTGAGACTACTTTTAGTGTCATATTTTTAGCTGATTTCCAGTGTCAAGCCGCTTGTAGACCTACCCCCTAGGTATTTTTATTTATGGACATCCACTTGGCTCTTAGTAAGATGCATCATGTTTCAAAATCTATAGTCCAAGAGGTTTATCTCTAGCTCACCCAACTTCTGACCTCCCTAGGTGGTATCCAACAACCTACACTGTTCTAGATGTCAGACTTGAGGCCCTTACTTGCCCAGATTCTCACCCAGACCCCTGATAAGGAGAGAAGGAAACAAACTTCTACTTCAGCATTAACTGTTACCAGAGGAGCTTGTGGAGAGGGTAGATGAATACTTGTGATACTTTGTGAAGCTAGGAATACACTCAGGGCTTTGTACATCCTAGGCAAGTGTTCTACCACTAGCTCACATCCCCAGCTCTACACTGACAATGTCTGAGTCAATACAGAACCAGAATCAATGTGCGGCTAGAATACATAGTATGCATATTATTAATGATACCAATTAGTAAACAATTTAATAAACATTAAACTATGCACCTGGTATTTTAGCAAATTTATGCATAAGTCAATCATTGCCAACAGCAACCTGTAAGTACTATTATTATAGCCATTTTGTACATGAACAAACCCAAGGCACAGGGATGGTGAGTAATCGGCCTAAGATTCAGTTAGAAAATGCTAACTGAGAAACAAGTTCCAGTTATTTGGCTCCATTGTTCTTAATGCAGCTACCCAACAGTGCTCTGTTAGGGTTTGGATCTGAAATGTCCCTCAAAGTCTCACGTGCTAAATTTTTGGTTGCCAACTGATTAACTAGATCATGTTTGATATCAACTAATCAGTGGACTAATCCACTGGTGGATTCACATGTGGATGAAATATTGGGAGTTGTTGGAGCCTATTGAAAGTGGGGCCTGATTGGTGGAGTAGGCCTAGTATGTTTTGTCTCTAGCCTGTTTTGATGTCTTCCCTTTTCCCTATGAGTTGAGAAGCTCTGCTCCATTGTGCTCTCTTCACTATGATCCTCTGCTGTACCACAAGCCCATAGAGACCATGACAATTAACTATTAACATACCCTCTGAAATAATCGGCCCAAGTCAACCTTCCCTGCCATAAATTGTTTCTCTCAAGTGTTCTGACACAGAAACCAAAATCTATCTAACATGATCCTAAGAAGTAGATCAGCAATGGCCATGTTTCCTGACATTCTACCTCATTCGAAAGAAACAGGCTGGTTTCACTGCTTTCAAAACACTTAAAAAAAAAAAAAAAAAAAAAAAAAAAAAAAAACAGACCAGACCTGGGGTAAGCTGTGGACTAAATTATACACCTGTTTTCAAAACTCTTATATTGATACTAGAATTCTCAAGGTTTTTTATTGGGGGTGGGTGGAGAGGGCTTTAGTTTTGTTAAGGTCATGAAGGTGAGGTCCTCATGATAGATTACAGCCTTTGTGCCAAAAGGCACCAGAGAGTTACCCTTCTAGCCTATTCTCCACTCCTCTCTCATCTTCTTTCCTCTCCTCTCCCTGTTACATGAAGACACAGTGGGAGATGACTGTCTAATAAAATCAAGAAAGGAGCACTCAACAGAATCTGACCAGGCTCATATCTTAATCGTCATACTCAAAAATATGAGAAAATAAGTGCCTTGTGTTTGAAGAATGCATTTTATGATATTTTTTATGGCAATCTGAATGGACAGACTAAAAGTAGACTCTAAAAGCATGCCCCATTATTCTGGCTCCCTTGAAAGGCTAGCTCTAGATAAAATGAATGTTTATAAGAAAACCCAAAAAGCTATTTTCTTGCACAAGCCCAGCTCCTGGGTAGCTATAGAAGAAGTTATTTGGAAATTATCTTTAATGAGACATAAAAGATACACAGCAGAGTGAAGTAATTTTACTCTGATATCAAATTTCAGAGCTTTAAAAAAAAAAAAGGTAACCAGATGCCAAGTTGACTAAAATCCAGAACAATACAATGACCTGAAGGGGAAACAGGAAAACAATAAGAAGTTGAAAACCAGGCTAGATCCCTAAGGATGAGCAGAAAGAAAAAAATAATAAGATGCATAAAGGATAGCATAAAAACATTTCCTTATGGCACTAGGTAAGAAATAAGACTTTAAAAAAAAACAGAATATGATGGCAATCAAATAGATGGGAAAAGAAGCTGGGAGTAGACAAAGCTATTTCCCAGTCTTTCAGGAAAGAGAAGATGGTATCTAAGATCCCAAAAGGAAAAGTACCAGCTGAATCATCATGGAAATGCTCCACAGGCCATTTTAGACAACTGGCAAACGCGAAGCCTTAGAGGGCTATTTTTAGGAATACCAAGTCTAGAGTAAACAATCCATACTTCCAAGTTTACAAAAGGTTGGCTAATTTACCTGTGGAGTAAGTAATTTCAATATTAGAGTTGGATTCTTTCTTGCACTATTTAAAGTCTCTCCTAATACTTACAACAAAGTGGGATGTGTACTCAGTACTTAGTAAATGTATGTTGGCACTACTTCTTACAAAAGTTCCAGATTCTAGATAGCAGTCAACATGCATCTCTGCAGAACTCCTGAGAAATGAGAGAAGTTACCTTGTTGTATATCTCATGCAAAATATGGGGAAACAGATAAAATGTTTGTAGAAGTAATTACGTTTTATGTTGCAGTAATTGTCACTCTAATGAAACAGAAAGAATGGGCATACAAGAACACCAGCTTATGAAAAGAGTAAAATTAGCAATTCACCAATTTTATTGTTAATTCCAATTGTATTGATGTTGATTCCAAATCTTGTAAATAATGGAAATAAAGTAACAATTCAAATACAGCACTATTGTCAGAAAAAAAATATTGTCCCACCTACTGAGTACAGAAATGTGCATGTATCTCTATTTCTCCAAGTAATTTTAGACATTAAAAATAAATGGCTAGAATGATAATCCCCAAAGCATTAAATTCCAGATAGGATTTTTATCTCTACAATTTGATTCATGAACATTTCTGAAGGCTTTGACAATCTATCCAATGCTATTGAACAATTACCCTACCCAGATAATACCAAAGAAATAGTGAACAAACAATTCAGTGATCAAATATTAAATGTTACTGTTTTGTGGATACAAGGATAAGAAACTCGTAGAGATCTATAGCACAACATAGTACTTGTTGACAATACTAAATTGTATGTTGAATATTTTTCTTGGAGGACAGATTCTATAATAAATATCCTCATTAATAAATAGGTAAGTAAGAGGACAGGAAGACTTCTATGACATATGACAGTGATGGATAGGTTTATGGCAGAGATTGTGGTACAGATTTCACATTTGTGTACTTCTTTCCAAACTCATTCTATTGTGTAAATGTTAACCATGAGAACTAATTTAAATATAAAGACTTTGAACACAAATAAGAGTTAAGCAAGTTCTCTGCTGAGCACTGTGCTAGAAAGTAAGATAAAAGATATGAACAAAACAGAAAAGGACTCTGCCTTCAGAAGGATGATATTCTAGTAAAAGAAGACATGAAATAAACAATGAAATAAAAATTAAAAGATAGTTTCATGTCTTGCTTAGTATAATAAAATGGGCACTCTAATGCTACTAAGTAAATAGATAATGATGAAAGGCAAGATTACCAAAGGCTTTGAATTAGGAAGAAAACATTTTTTGACAGAAGAGTGTTCCAGGGAGAAATATAACTAGCTGAGATGGAAGTGCAATTATCTGCAGGAAGCACACTGCGAGGATTCTTTATGTCTACTATTTCACTTTCTCCCCTGTAGCCATACTGAACCTTTCCCTTGTATTGTGTACCTTTGAACATACCCATTTCATTTACTTGTAATACTCTACTCCCTTTCTCTCTGCTTATCCCTCTATATCCTTCAGGGCTCTGATTAAGGATACATTCTATAGGTAGGTCTTCTCTAGCTTCCTCAAATAAGATTAAGCTGCCATGTCAGACATTTCTTTTATACATTCTCATCCATATTTACTATTTTAATCCATCCAAAAGACAAACTCACTGATTTGGATTTCCTAATATTTGAAAATACCTGAAATAACTCAGGGCGCTCTAAGTAGCATATAGTAGAAAGACTTGTGAAGCGTGTCAGAGACATCTCGCACTCCTTTGCTACCATTCCTTGAACATCCTTCATTGTCCATTGCTTCCCAGTGTTACTTTACCAAAAAAAAAAAAAAAAGATAATTCCATTATTCCTTGATTTAAAATAGACTTTTCTTTTATTTTCTTTTAGTTCTGATCAGTTCTTTAGCTATCAACCCTGTCAATTACTTAATATGAAGATGTTTTTCATATGAAACTAACAATGTATACACAATAGGAATGAACTTCCTACAAAGCCACTTGACATTCTCCAAGCCTTTTGGAGCAAGGTACAATTTTAATATAACAAAACCGGCATGAAGTTCTGCAGAAAGTACTGGGTACAGTTCAACTTTGAGTGTGTTCTCTAATTTAAAAAGTCAATAATTGGAAGGTGAAAAATACTGAGCTCTATTACAGTGCTAATAGCTTAATGAGAGATTTGGGCTTTTTTTCTACACTTGACACTATTTTTCTAGACTGGCCTTCTGTCAGACATCACTTTTAAGCAATATTACAGAATGGACTAGAAAATGAGAAGCCAATTCATGTCCAAAAAAAATTACACTTAGTTTGTGAGCCTTTCTTTTAGATAATGTGTAATGTCTAGCTCTGGAGTCTGAGCATATAGACCATGGCACTGATAACTGAAAGAGACCTCTGCTCTGCTAGCTATGAGAAGGGGGATTTTGTGAGTACTGTATGTATCTGATGGTGAAATCTATAGTTGGTCCTTAATCATCTAAAGGAAGCCATGAGCAAGTCCATGAATGACATATAATCCTCTCCCTGATTAAGGAAAGGAGTGGTTTACATGCACATACAGATTTTATTTTCAGTGAAGATGTTTTTGCAGGGGACACACAACCACTATTACTGAAGGTACGATGACTAGCTATCTTACAAAATGTCTTCTTAGTGCTCATCACTATCCTTATGAAGAAATAATGGTGAATGGTACCAGCAGGAAATGTACTACATTTAGCTATGTGAGATAACCATAGTGAGGTTGAAAAGAAAAATCTTGCAAGATTATCTAAGTAAGGTACTTTTTGATGCATTCCAGAGTAAGAAAGACTAAAGCCAGAAGGAATTATGAAAGTTGTCATGGGGAAGAAATCAATCAAGTCCTACCAAGCTTTGATGCCTGTGAACTACAACAGTAACCAGTATGGCAAAATATCCTTAGCAGTACAATACTGGCACTCATATCTTGGTGGTAACCAACAACTGTCTAATTGGACTTAAGGTCTACTTGACAGGAAGGAAACCATACCTGGTACTAGAAATCTAGCTAAACATCCCTGGCTAGTGATGTCATAGACTTTAGAGGAGATTCTATTTCTGCAACTATACTAAACTGGTATACTTCCCCACTACATTCTAAAGTCCTATCCTTATATCTGCAGATAAGTGTAGCTCTCATAGTTCACCAAAGCCTCTTTTTGCAGTAGATGGAGATCATTATAGAAATCCACGCCTGGTCAAAATACAGAGAACAAGTGATTATGGGGTTCCCAGGCCAAGTTGATTTATTTACAACACAACCCATACCTAAACCTCAGGGAATATTATGAAAGAGGGGGTAAAAATTTGTAACAGGCAGAGGACCAGGAAATACATTGTAAGATACTGTCTATTCTATATGATGGGCAAGTTACACTCATGAAATCTCCACAATATGGGTGCCTAAACAAGACATGAACAATGACACCAGTTGCATGGGGGAAAAATCTTACAGAGCCCTAGCCCTATATAAAGAGCTACAGGTAATTAATGACTGCAGAACAAGGGAGAAGGAGTCTTTCCCAGGGAAGTTTGCACACTACCATGTGGTCAGCGGTCAGCCATTAAAAAACATATGTATAAGCAACAATAATTAAGGAAGTGGCCATGAATTTGAGGGAGCAGGGCAAAGATGGGGGAGGTTGGATGGAGGAAAGTGAAGCATAAATGATGTAATTAGCCCTTCCGGCCCACACCGCTCCGCTCCAGTGCAGGGCGCAAGGCCTGGGGGCCGTGCACCCACCCAGGTTTCCAGCTCTCCCAGCGATCTCCGGACCACCGGTAAGAGGAACACACATCTGTTCCAGTCCAAACTCGTGGGACTTGAGTCTGCAGAGGGAGATAGACAGGCGGAGGGCGGAGAGCAGACTCCTTCCCTTCCGGCCCACACCGCTCTGCTCCAGAGCAGGGCACAAGGCCTGGGGGCCGTGCACCCACCCAGGTTTCCAGCTCTCCCAGCCATCTCCGGACCACTGGTAAGAGGAACACACATCTGTTCCAGTCCGAACTCGTGGGACTTGAGTCTGCAGAGGGAGATAGACAGGCGGAGGGCGGAGAGCAGACTCCTTCCCTTCCGGCCCACACCGCTCTGCTCCAGTGCAGGGCGCAAGGCCTGGGGGCCGTGCACCCACCCAGGTTTCCAGCTCTCCCAGCGATCCGGACCACCGCGATCTCCGGACCACAGCGATCTCCGGACCACTGGTAAGAGGAACACACATCTGTTCCAGTCCGAACTCGTGGGACTTGAGTCTGCAGCGGGAGATAGTCAGGTGGAGGTCGGAGAGCAGACTCCTTCCCTTCCGGCCCACACCGCTCTGCTCCAGAGCAGGGCGCAAGGCCTGGGTGCCGTGCACCCACCCAGGTTTCCAGCTCTCCCAGCGATCTCCGGACCACTGCGATCTCCGGACCACTGTCCAAACTCGTGGGACTTGAGTCTGCAGCGGGAGATAGACAGGTGGAGGGCGGAGAGCGGACCCCTTCCCTTCCGGCCCACACCACTCAGCTCCAGAGCAGGGCGCAAGGC
>LR756404.1:234505-356352 GCA_902729485.2 Mus minutoides | reverse complement strand
CCTAGTTGGCCATCATTGGGAGGAGAGGCCCCTTGGTCATACAGACTCTATATGCCCCAGAACAGGGGAATGCCAGGGCCATTACGTGGGAGGGGGTGGGTAGGGGATCAGGGCGGGGACGCGGGAGGGTAAGGGAAAATTTCTGGATAACATGTGAAATGTAAATGAAGAAAATATCTAATAAAGAGAGGAAAAAAAATTAAAAAAAAAAGAAAAAAAATGATGTAATTATATTTTATTAAAACTAAAACAAATTTAACAAAAAATATATTTTTATAAAACAGATTATGGATGGAGTGATAATAACCCTTATATCGGTAATAAGGACATTTGGGACCTTCCCATTCCCCTCTCCTTTCCTCCTCTCCAGCTATCATGCATCTATCAGCTCTATGGAAAGGTCAAATGTGTCTACATGTTTAAGAAATGCTAACATCCAGGAGTGAACTTCGCAGGTAAGCCCTGTAGGCAAATTCAGACTTTAAGATAACAGTCATGCTTGACTGAAATCCTAGGAGGAATTTGGAAGCTGACAAACTACAACTCCAGTGGTTTTAGATTTCCAGCTCTTAGAGATATTTGAGGTAATAGATGGCTTTTGTCCTCCTATTCTCAGAATGCTGGGTTTTTTTCCTCTTCAGTTATTTTATACAATATATTTTATCATAATCTTTCTCCCACTCCTCCCATATCTTCCCCTATCCATCCAATTTCATGCTCGCTCTCTCTCTAAAAATATAACAAACCCCCACATAAATGAAAATCAAAACAAAGAAGCAAAAAACAAAAGCACCCCCACACACACACACACATACATACACATACAAGCACACAATCATTGAATTTGTTTTATTTTGGCCAACTACTCCTGAGCAAAGGGCCTGCTTTGGAGTACATTTGCTATATCCAGTGACTCTTCATTGGGGAAAAAAAAACTGAAATTCCCTTTCCCAACAGGTATCAGTTGCAAATAGCATCTTGAATATGAGTGAGTATAGGTGGTTATGCTTCTCGGTTCTGGGATTTTTTATGGTTTCAACATAAGCAAGTCTTGTGTGTGTTTCTACAGTCTGTGCATTCATATGTGTATCAGCCAACCCTGTTCATGTCTGGAAGATGCTGTTTTCTTGAGGTTATCCATCCCCTCTAGCTCTTACAATCTTTCTATCTCCACTTATGCACAGCTATCTGATCCTTGAGGGGAGGGGTTTGATAAAGGCAACCCATTTAAGAACTGGGTGTGTCAAAGTCTCTCCCTTTCTGCATGTTGTCTAGTTGCAGGTTTCTTCTATGTTCTGTGAGTTTCTACTGCAAGAGGGAATTTTTCTTGATGTTTATTGTTTTAAGCAGCTAAATTGTGGGGAAACGTGCAGTGAAGCAATGAAGAACTAATGGAGTTTCCAAAATATCACCTACTTCAGAAGATATCCCCATTACCCCCTAAAATTTTCAAAATCAGTACTTAAATGTTCTATAAGTCATTTGGACATGGTTTGAATCTTAGACATGCTGTCATTTTTGGTCTGTAATACCATCATATAAATTAAATTGCATAAAATATTTGCACTTAAACAATTCATACAAATAAAACAAGAGGAAATCCTTGTTTGGCTTGCTTAATGCTGAAGTCTTCCTTTTTAAAGTTTCAGTTCATTACTATCAAAGTGGTATTAGAAAATATAATATCAGTCAAGAAGTAACTAATGTTAATAAAGTTTGGCAAGGGTCAAAGAGCAATTAAACCCAGAGGATATCAAGATCAAATGGAAAACAAAAATTAATTTTTTGAATTAATAATCTTATTAATGACCATAATTTCAACAGATCAAATTTATATATATATATATATATATATATATATATATATATATATATATATATATATATATATCATATATATATTCAGTTTAAAATTCTAAAATTAAATTGATATATTATAACTTCATTATGTAAATACTTTGATAGGACTATACTGGAAGACAAAATGAAGGTCTTGATGTCTGCTAAGAATATATTATCTAGGAATACAGGTGGACTTGGGAGAGTTGTATTCATATTTTAAACACTATATATGCTATGCTACTGAGAAAACAATGAAGTGTTACTGAGATACTGAAATAAAAACATACCCTAGCAACCAATAATTCTATACTCACTGAAAACGTCTTTCAGAAATTAAAGATAAAGGCATGTTCAGACAAAAGCTGAGAGAAGTTGTTGCTAGCACAAGTACAAAACATGTTAAAGTTCTTCATGCAAAAAGAATGCAATTCCAGGAAGCTACTTGAATTTATGCAAAAGTTGTAAAATAATAAAGGAAAATAATCTCTGCCAGGAATAGCATGATCTTTAAAAATTGTGATTGGAACTTATGGTAAAATGCACTTATGCCAAAAGGACATTTATGTACTCCTTTATATTTCCTTGCATCCTTTGGAGTTGAGGTGAGCTTTTTTATGACTCTACCCAATTAACTAAGAGGAGAAGTGATGCATCAGGGTGCTGATATAGGTCAAAGCATTCTGACAAGGTAAAGCATTTTATTCTCAAATTTCGAAGAAAATACTACACATGAGTTGGACTTTAAAAGAACTTCTAAAAGTAATGGCTTAGCTTTAAATTAAAATAAAATTAGGTAAAATTAGGATTTGTTATTTGTTATTAGATATTTTCCTTATTTACATTTCAAATGTTATCCTCTTTCCTGGTTTCCCCTCCGAAAACCCCCTATCCCCTCCCCCTCCCCCTGCTCCCAACCCACCCACTCCTGCTTCCTGGCCTTGGCATTCACGTACACTGGGACATAGAACCTTCACAGGACCAAGGGCCTCTCCTCCCATTGATGACCGACAAGACCATCCTCTGCTACATATGCAGCTAGAGACACGAGTTCTGGGGGTACTGGTTAGTTCATATTGTTGTTCCACCTATAGGGTTGCAGACCCCTTCAGCTCCTTGGGTACTTTCTCTAGCTCCTTCATTGGGGACCCTGTGCTCTGTCTAATGGATGAGTGTGAGTATCATTTCTGTATTTGCCAGGCACTGGCAGAGCCCCTCAGGAGACAGCTATATCAGGCTCCTGTCAGGAAGCCCTTGTTGGCATCCATAGTAGTGCCTGGGTTTGGTGACTGTATATGGGATGGATCCCCAGGTGGGGCAGTCTCTGAATGGTCATTCCTTCAGTCTCTGATCCACACTTTGACTCTGTAACTCCTTCCATTGGTATTTTGTTTTCCCTTCTAAGAAGGCCCAAAGTATCCACATTTTGGTCTTCCTTCTTCTTGAGTTTCATGTGGTTTGTGAATTGTATCTTGGGTATTTCAAACTTCTGGGCTAATATCTACTTGTCAGTGAGTACATAGCATGTGTGTTCTTTTGTGATTGGGTTACCTCACTCAGGATGATATATCCTCCTGTTCCATTCATTTGCCTAAGAATTTCATTAATTCATTGTTTTTAATAGCTGAGTAGTACTCCATTGTGTAAATGTACCACAATTTCTGTATCCATTCCTCTGTTGAGGGACAACTGGTTTATTTCCAGCTTCTGGCTATTATAAATAAGGCTGCTATGAACATAATGGAGCATGTGTCCTTATTACTAGTCGGAACATCTTCTGGGTATATACCCAGGAGAGGTATATCTGGGTCCTCAAGTAGTACTTTGTCCAATTTTCTGAGGAACTACCAAACTGATTTCCAGAGTGATTGTACCAGTTTGCAATCCCACCAGCAATGGAGGAGTGTTCCTCTTTCTCCACAACCTCAGCAGCATCTGCTGTCACCTGAGTTTCTGATCCTCAAGCACATGGGCACAGGGGAAATTTTCCTGAACAGAACACCAATAGCTTATGCTCTAAGATCAAGAATTGACAAATCAGACCTCCTAAAATTGCCAAGCTTCTGTAAGGCAAAGGACACTGTCAATAAGACCAAAAGGCCACCAACAGATTGGGAAAAGATGTTTACCAATCCTAAATCCGATAGAGGGCTAATATCCAATATTTACAAAGAGCTCAAGAAGTTAGACTCCAGAGAACCAAATGACCCTATTTAAAAATGGGGTACAGAGCTAAACACTTTGACAAGGGAGCTAAAACTATCCAACAAAAGAATCCTCAACTGAGGAATACCTAATGGCTGAGAAGCACCTAAAGAAATGTTCAGCATCCTTAGTCATCAGGGAAATGCAAATCAAAACAACCCTGAGATTCCACCTCACACTATTCAAAATGGATTTTTTATTTAATTTTAGATCCTTCCCTTCTACACCAACTTCGAATGAGGAAGAATGCTCTGATGACTGTATCCTTTTTTGATAGATGTGAAAGTTGAGATTCAAACAATTGAAGATCAAACTGGCTTTCCTCTGCATTGAAATCAATCTCATTTATATTATATAATAAGCAGGTCATTTATGTAAACAAAGGTTATATTCCAAGTCTCTGCATTAAGTTTTTGCACAGAACTTTAAGAGGTGGAGATCAAAAGGAGGCCATTCCCACACAAATTCTAGGAGACTGGTTTTGCTCACTCAGGATGCAAGTTTTTCCCACACTCCATCTTTGAACCTCATCTTCATGGCTTAGCAAAATGTGGTCTGTACACCACAGACAGGCCTGAAATTTTCTTTTTTTGTTTGTTTGTTTGTTTGTTTGTTTGTTTCTTCGAGACAGGGTTTGTAGGCCAGGCTGGCCTCGAACTCAGAAATCCGCCTGCCTCTGCCTCCCGAGTGCTGGGATTAAAGGTGTGCGCCACTACGCCCGGTTGAATTTTTCATTGTTAATGAGTCAAAACAAGAGAGAGAGATGAGTGAGCCACTAAAAATGCTTAGTGCTCTTCCTGTGGACTCCATTTGATATCTCAACACCAACTCCTACTCTAGCACCAGAGGATAAGACACCCTCTTCTCACTTCTGCAGGCATACACATAAACACACATATGCAAACATGCACACACATGCATACATGTGCATACACATGAAACTGAAATTAATCTTTAAAAAGAGTTAATACAACAAATGATAAAATCCTATGTGTTAAGGAACATTATGAACATGTTACAGAACGTAAGAAGTCCATGCAGATATTGTAGGTCATATCATTCAATGTAAGAAACTGACTCAAATAAGTTCTACTCAAATCATCAGGCCAGATATAAGTAGTACATAGATAATGACCCAGATCTAGTATCTCTAAAATTAGTAATCTTTTCACTAATTTCCATTTGCTCTAACATAAGTGGCCTATATAAATATAACTTTGATTCTTTTATATGTGAATATGGATTTTAAAAGTTGAATAGTACAACATAATGAGAAGAGTTAAAGGCTAACATACATTGAAATGTTAGAAAATCTGGGTAAGAGTATATAAATGCATCCAGGGCAAGAACACTACTGCTTCAAACCCCCCATGCAGAACCTTCTGAAATTAACCATCACCACATTTGTGAATAAAATGCACATGAACTTCTTTATTTCCAGGGTGGTTCACACAAAGGAACCTACCTATCTTTGTTCCCAGGAACTTCTGAACTGAGTGGCTGGCAATATCAATACAACATGGAGATAGGATTGGGAATATAGTCACTAATGCACTGTGGAGACTTCAGCAAACTGGTGAAAAGAATCCTCTAAATTTGTACCTTGCATACCTCAATCTTGAGTCTGACCACAAACTGACCTAACTGGATTCATTATTCTCCATGAGCAACAAGAATCAGAGCCTTCATTTCTTTCCATGGAGCTCTCATCTCTAGCCAACTATCTGTAAACTCCACCCACATTTTCAGTGCCATGCCCATGAGAGTGGAGAGAACATCACTGGAATAGAATGTGCCTTCCACTCAAACTTCTTATCTATAAGAAAACACACCGTTTGTTCTTTCTAGTCCTTTTACCAGATCATAAAACAGCAAATCTCAGCAGCTGAAGGTCAGACAGCCCCAGCTGCCCCATGCAGGCCTGGGGAGCCTCATTTTTGCCATGTGTTACACACCAAGAACTAAGGGTACAGTATGCAATGCTCAGTATATCCCGCTTATTAAAAGAGCATTTAAAAGGTATAGTCTGTTGACATTGGTATCATATACGTCTAGAAATAGAGTGTTTTATTTCATTGGTGGGAGGGAGGAACGATGGACAAAGGAACCTTGTGGATACACCTGCAGAATGCTGACAAGGCAAACCATGGTGCATACCCAAGTGAGTTCTGTCAGGGTAGTGAATTGCCTCAAGACCCCAAAATGTATATCATGTGGACTTGCTGATTGGTATGTATTTTATGTTTGTTTCCAGGCCTGCATTTTCATCAATAATAACTGCTTACAATTATATCATTTCCTAAATGTTTCTGCTCTTTTCCTGTTGTTTACAAAGGCTGACTTTAATAGCATATATAGATGCACATATCTATATGCATACTTATATACATAAGCAGTTATATGTTGAAGTTATATGTATATGTGGTATGAGTGTAATATTTATAGTCATTTTAGGAGAATTGCTATTTAAGTAAGAATTGCTATTTAAGTCTAATCTCCCTCAGGCACAAATAAGACTTTTACAATTAAATAATTATTTCTACATTGTGATGCCCCTGTTTTTTTCTGCTTAAATCAACCCCCACTTTACTGCTCCAGCTGCCTCTAGGCTTAGAGAGGACAGAGTTTGGGGCTAGAAAATGCTTTTAGGCAGTAGTTCTTAAACTTCACCATACATCAAAATCCCCTGGGAGCTTGTTAAAACAGAATGCTGAACCCACCAGAAGTTGTGATTCAGTAGGTCTACAGGATGCAGGGTGTTGAGTATTTGCATATTTGACAAACTCCAAGGTGATGTGGATGCTACTGAGCTGAGTACCATAGTTTGAGAATTGCTGTTGGTGCAAATATGTCTGTCTATCTCTGACTTTGAAGCCACAGTTTAAAACTAGCTCTCAGTGCACAGAAAAGGAGAATAAAGAAAACACCTGTTTGCATGTAAAAAAATGTGGAAAGGAAGTATATATACAGTTTCATCCTTTCTCTCCTTAAAGGTAAATTTGCAGTGCACAAGATAGCCCACACTTGTAGTAAGAGATAAAAGGGAGAAATCAGAAATAATGCTATTGAGCAAATGTGTATTTTCTGGACACTAATATTTAGACTGACCCTCCCCCTCCAAAAAAAAATGAATTCATCAGTTCCCCTTGCTCTAAACAAACTTAACGTTCCAGGTCTCAAATTTTATAGGAACAAATTCATAGTTGAGTTTTCATAGCTTCACCAGATAAGAATCTTAAGAAAACAGCTTACAGTATAAAAGAAACCTGAGCATAAGTGGTGGAGAGGCCACACTTTGAGATGCACTGTTCTCACATCAAAAAAGGTGAACACACAAGGAAAGATACCAAAATAATACTTTTAGAAACTCTAGAAGCAAGCATCCCTTCACATATTTCAGATAACATGCTCAGGGCTAGAAGCCTGGTGTGGTAGGATTAGAGTGGCATTTATCTTTGTCAGTGCCATCTAAGGATCTTAAAAAGAAGATCCAATAAACAAATGTATTTAGTGAAAAAAAAAAACTAACTCCAGTTACCTGGAGGCACTGAACATGTATGTGTGTGTGTGTGTGTGTGTGTGTGTGTGTGTGTGTATAGACAGACAGACAGATAGGTAACTATATATATATATATATATATATATATATATATATATATATATATATATATATATATATTCAATATATGTGTATATATTACACATAATCTTTAGAGCACTTGTTTTAATTACCTGATTCTTCAACAGTACCTCTGTGAAATTGCCTGTGCCCTTTTTTAACAGGCGTTTTTTTCATTTCTAGAGCAAAAGTTAAATAATTGAGTGAAGACTGGAACTTGGGTCCTGGTGTCCTATACAGAGCCCACATCATTGTGCTGATTTGACCTCACAGATAGTTTAAAGTATAATGCTTAGTCCCTCCCGGTTGAGAGCTTTTTGGATGCTCTGCCATGGTTTGGTACCTAAAGTTGACAATCCTGGTGCTTATTAAATAAGGCTCAGAACTAACAAGCAGACTGCTCCTCTCATTGATGTGTTTTGTCTCTGGGGTTCAAAGTCATAGAAGTGGGGTGACAGAGAGACCACTCATGTCTGCATCTCTACAAACCTTTTCAAAACCATTTTAGGAAAACTGGTGGAATCAAGCATTTCTTCATCAACCTGCAAACTGCCTTTACTTGAAGCACCTGTCCCTAACTGTTATACACCTTTATGTATTTGCTGTGGGCCCATCTGTCTATATAAGGAGTAGCTTTGGTTAAATGAAATATCAGGCAAGAGAGATAGAGATGTCTGTTTTTGTTTAGAATACATTACTCTTTGAGAACCATGACAGAAAGCTACTCTCAAAGCAGCAAGAATTAGAGCCAGGAGACACTGGCCAGAACAGATTTATTTAAATATCAGGTGTCAGCTATAGACTCTAAATCATATTGTGTATTTCATCCCCTTCTGCCTTTCTACTTGCTGACCCTCAGTATACAAGAAACTTAGACCCATTCTCCTATTCCTCAGCAATTAGGAGAAAACCGGCATTTTAGAATGAGTTTTACTCAGTGTGATGTAGTCTCATTCCAACTAGTCAGAGTACTTGTTCAGTTGCATTTGGTGGGGGTTGGAGAGCTGCGAGAGGACTGCAGACTGTCATTGTGACTTGCAAGCCATCCCATTATAAAACACACTGGGGTTTGCCTCGTTGCCTTCCACATTCATTAGCTGACTTCTGCCCTAAAGAAGAATGAAATACCTTAGGTACTTGACCTTTCACCTCATATATTTTTCAGCTCTTATTCCCATACCCCTATCCCTTTGCTGCAGAGATCAGTAGATATGCATTGCAATTCACAAAACCCAGAAATAATTTTAAGAAAAATAAGGGTGCTCAGTGCAATCAAAAGGGAAGAAAAATACAGACACTATTTTGCCTATTGTAAACTAGTTGTCAGTATAAAGGACAGAATCAAAGCAGCACACGAGTAACAAATTGTGATTGGAGCTCAGTCTTTAAAACAATTGTTCCTCCTTATTTCAATATATACAGGTAACACAACAATCAAATAAATACGATATTTTTTCCATTGCTGACCTGCCCCACACTTCTCCCAGAGCAGAGTTATTTGCAAAACATCAAACATTCCTTCCACTTGTATTCTCTTGTGTGCTTCTATAGAATAGTCATGTGTAAGTATCCTGCCTGGACTTCATGTGGTCAACAGGCTCCAGTTTCCTTTGATTTTGAGCAAAAATCACAGTGGTCTTCTCTAATTGCCATGGAACCAAGGTGCAAGGTAGGTGTGGGGCAAGTATGCAAGTGTCTTCTGCATCAGTTCAGTTGAATTCCCCAATTGCTGAGCTACGCTATATTGTCTCTTCTTCATTTCCTTTCTGCTTACACTTTTCCCTTTCTACTTTGTGGCAGATAAAGTACACATCTGGAAGAAGAAGAAAATCTCAGACTTCCCACTTTTCCCTTTCTACTTTGTGGCAGATAAAGTACACATCTGGAAGAAGAAGAAAATCTCAGACTTCCCACTTTTCCCTTTCTACTTTGTGGCAGATAAAGTACACATCTGGAAGAAGAAGAAAATCTCAGACTTCCCCCTCCCCTGCTATTCTTTCTCCTGACTACCAAGTAGCATTGAGGTTTGTATGCCTCCTCCTCTCCCAGAGGAAATGAATTTTAATCCATGTGCCAAGATTATGACCAGATAATGACCTAGATGCACTAAATAGCTCAATGGAACCTGCATAGGTGGGTTACAAATAAAAACAAATATGGTGTTACTACATATCTATTACCTATTCACTCTAATGTAATTCTAATTGCTACTGTTATCAGTATTGCATAGTTTTGAACACTGAAGCGTTAAGGATTTGCACAACTAACCAATCATATAGCTAGCAAGCATTGATAGGGAGACTTAAAACCAGACATGCATGGCTTTACATTTGATGTTTTAATCCCATTTTACTCCTTCCCATAGTCACATCAACCCTGACAAGAGGTTAAAAAGTTATCCAAAAGAAAATAATTTTACATTCCTTTTTAGAAATTTTTTTAGTGTTTAGCATATGCCTTACTTTGCCTTAAACAGTAGGATCAGGAGTGTATGGATAATGAATAACAAAAAAGATTAGCTTCTGTAGCAGAAGCAATATTTCCTTGTAAAATATACAGAAAAATATAGTAGGGAAATAACTCTACAATGCAGGCTACTGTCTAGAGACAGTGTCAATAGTGCAACTAAATGAGAAATTCTGTTTCTTCCTAAATGTAACTACACTTTTCTGTTTCTTGTTAAAGTTGACATACACATATGAATAAGTAAATAAATAAATAAATAAATAAACAAACATTACATATAGCTTATATGTAATTCTATGTAAAATATGTATGTAAATTGTTATATCTCTTGAATATGCATAACTGCTGTTTTGGAAAATGAAAATTAATCACATATGTAAAATTATTGGGCTGGGAAAGTGGATTTGTGGATAAAATGCATGAAGAAATGTAGTTGGAGCTTCACCATCCACAGAAAACTCAAAAGTAGTGGCACACATCTGTAACTAAAGAACTTGGTGGGGGTTGGGAGGAAGAAACAGGTGGATTCCAGTACCACACTGGCCAGCAGTCTAGCCCAAATGGTAAGCTCAAGGATCACAGAGAGACCATATACAGAGTGATAGAGAAATAAACACTAATGCATGCAGACATAGGTGAGCACAGGCACACAAGAAAGACAAAGGAGGGAGGAAGGGAGGTGGAGAGAGAGGGGAGTGGGGAGGGAGGGAAGGAGGGAGAGAGAGATTGAAAACTAAAACAAATTATTTAATACCATTCAGCAAATTAAGGGCTAATTTTGAAGGACCCATCTCAGGGAATGACTTAGAAAAGTCATCCATTTACCTATGAAAGTTAAGCCAATGACATGACACAAGCATAGACAATCTTAGGGAAGTAAGCAAGAATTCTACCTTTCCAGCTTGTGGAACTATAGGAAGAGGAAAACAAAAGGGGAAAGCATGGAAGGGAGCTAAGTTCACATTAAAAAAAAAAAAACAGAATAAAATAAGTGAAAGTAAGACGACTTTCCATTTGAACACATAAAGTGCAAACTAGACTTCTCTGTGAATTCAAGTTCATGGTCAGCTCTATTGATGACTCTTTAGTGAGTCGGAGAGACAACTCAAGTTTGACTTTCTCTATCTGCCTTTACTTTCCATGAGGAATGCCCATTGCAATGAAAGCCACAGTTTGTTACGAGAACCACATTTCCAAATAAAGGAAACTGCTACAGACACCAGACAGTCCCATGTTAAAGAGAGCCAGAGCCCATGAGCAGTAGAGGTTGACAGGAAATAGAGACAACTAGACTACATTAGAAGGCTCTGGCCAATCAAAGAAAGGGAAATCAAATCACGGATGATGAAATTGCTGTGTTCCACTATAAATACCAGTAAAGCAAGCAGCAAACAGATGCCAGGGGCTATCAGGCAGCCACCAGAATAGCAATGTTCATATAACCTCAATCACCCCTTTAACATCTAGGGTTCCATTATCTTTCTCTGTATACATCTAGATGTAATATTGCAAAATGAATGAAGGAATATTTCTGTGAGGTGGCATTTTTATGCTAAATAACTAAAAACTATCTAAAAGGCCCATTTAAATGGGGACTTGAGAAAGTGTGGCCTATGAGGTAAATCTGTGACCTGTTTATTAAATAAAGAAAAATTCTAACATGACCACTACCTTTGTTTATACATCACCAATAGATATGATAGATTTCAGAGTTTATAAATTCATTGTTTTTAATAGCTGAGTAGTACTCCATTGTGTAAATGTACCACATTTTCTGTGTTCATTCCTCTGTTGAGGGACATCTGGGTCCTTTCCAGCTTCTGGCTATTATAAATAAGGCTGCTATGAACATAGTGGAGCATGTTTCCTTGTTACCAGTTGGAACATCTTCAGGGTATATGCCCAGGAGAGGTATTGCAGGATCTTCTGGTAGTACTATGTCCAGTTTTCTGAGGAACCACCAGACTGATTTCCAGAGTGGTTGTACCAGCTTGCAATCCCACCAGCAATGGAGGAGTGTTCCTCTTTCTCCACATCCTCTCCAGCATCTGCTGTCACCTGAATTTTTGATCATAACCATTCTGACTGGTGTGAGGTGGAATCTCAACGTTGTTTTGATTTGCATTTCCCTGATGATTAAGGATGTTGAGCATTTTTTCAAGTACTTCTCAGCCCTTTGGTATTCCTCAGTTGAGAATTCTTTGTTTAGCTCTGTACCCCATTTTTTCATGGGGTTATTTGAATTTCTGGAGTTCAGCTTCTTGAGCTCTTTGTATATATTGGATATTAGTCCCCTATCAGATTTAGGATTGGTAAAAATCCTTTTCCAATCTGTTGGTGGCCTTTTTGTCTTATTGACAGTGTCTTTTGCCTTACAAAAACTTTACACTTTTATGAGGTCCCATTTGTAGATTCTTGATCTTAGAGCACAGGCCATTGCTGTTCTGCTTAGGAATTTTTCCCCTGTTCCCATATCTTCGAGGCTTTTCCTCACTTTCTCCTCTATAAATTTCAGTGTCTCTGGTTTTATGTGGAGTTCAGTGCTTGCAACCAGGAACACAAGATCCACAAATAGTGAACTATTTATTATCTAGTTCTATTCTCTTAAAGATTGCAAATCCTTAGGTTTAATTACCAAATCAGACTGAATTTTAAATCAAATTGGGTATTTGCACTTTTAGTATTCTTCTAGACAACTAGACTGGGAGCAGTTGGGTTGGGTAGACTTAAAGAAAAGGCAAGATTAGATTTAGAGACAATTCTACAAGTTGATTTTCATAGCATGTCCAAGTTAATGTGACTGTAATATCTGCAGCCCTAATAAATCACTTTAGCTGTTGACAATACTAACCCTGTATAATTATATAGTGCTTAGAGCTCATGTAGTAAATACATATCCATTGGTTCATCTATTCTTTGCAAATTTTCCATGAAAAGGTGGTATCAGAGTATTTCACAGATGAGTATGTAACTGAGTGAGATGAAGTGCCTGGCTAAGGGTCACAAATCTAGAGAAAAGTCCTGAATGTGAGCTTGGGTATCTTGATAACATGATTACTGTGCTTCGGATCCTACTTCAGCCAAGCTACTAGTATAAATTCTAGCTCAAAACAAAATAGAACAAAACAAAAGAAACAAACAAACAAACACAACCACAATGGATATATTTCAATGGACTTAGAAACTGGTCCTTCAGCTTCTCATCGACATCCTGAATAAGCCAGAATATTAAATGAGTACCCTCTAATGTGCAGTCTGTATTGTTTATTTGCTGTGTAGTGCTTGTTGCCTGCATTCTTTGGGCTCTTCTAGAAATGATAAGTTAAGGCAGACAATCATTGTTAAGAATATATGGTGTTAGCCGGGTGTGGTGGCACACACCTTTAATTTCAGCACTTGGGAGGCAGAGGCAGGTGAATTTCTGAGTTTGATGCCAGCCTGGTCTAACAAAGTGAGTTCCAGGACAGCTAGGACTACACAGAGAAACCCTGTCTCGAAAAAACAAAACAAACAAACAAACAAAGAACATATGGTGTCTAGAATCAGAATGACACCAACAAGTGTATACCTCTACAACTTTCTAGCTAAATACTATTTAACTTCTCTAGGTCCCAATTTTCTCAAGGCTAAAATAGATAGTTTTGAAGATGAAATGGGGTAATACATGCAAAATACTTAGCACCAGGATCAGAAATGTGGCTAGCATGAAATGAATCTCTCAATAAAAGATAATGCTAATGTAGATGGTGTAGTCGCTTTGGAAAATAACATATAATTCTTTCATAATAAAATGCACAACTCCTACATGACTCTAACTACATGCACTTCTAGACACTTATCTTGCAGAGATTTCCTAGCCAACAATTGTAGCCTACTTAGTAAGCTCTAGGCCAGTGAGAGATTCTGTTTCAAGAAAAGAGAGAATGAGTGATAAACGAATGAGTGAGTGAATGACAGGATATGAGGAACAATATCTAAGTTTATCTTCTGAACTCTATATGAACACACACACATTCCACACATACTCATAGTGAACACTGATGCACCACACACACACACACACACACACTCACACACACACACACACACACACACACACACACACACACACACACACACCAGAAGCTCCTGTACATTAATGTTTACAACAGTTTTGTTTATTATAAAAACATAACTTTGGGAGCTGGGGAAATGGATCAGTGCTGCTTTATACTCTGGAGTGCCCACCATCAGACCTAACTTGACCTTAGTGGTTGCAGGTAAGGTGGACTCAAGGCTCAAACTCCAGGAGCAGGTGAAAATGCTGTGGCAAGCTCCTCAGGGGGCCCTTTATACCCTCTACCAATGTCCCATCGTCCCCAAGCAAGAGTGTCTTCCAAGTGGCAGTTTTCAATTGGCTGGCATTGTCTACATCACCATTCTTTAGGCTCTCATACAGTTTTCAGTTAGGTCCTCATGTGGAAGTTGCCTCCTTGGTTGTGTGGGCTAGACGTTTGTAAGGAGAAAGCCACCACTTTCCATTCCTCCTATAGATCAGCAGTTTATATCACTGGCTGCTTTTCCAGAAGACCAGCACCTACATCATGGCTCACAACCCTCTATAACCCCAGGTACAGGAGATATGAAATTCCCTTTCGGCCTCCATAGGCATTAGTCATGCAGTGTACAGACATGCATGCAAGCAAGGCCTCCATACTCATAAAATATTTTTTGAAAAAAATTTAGAAAAGAGAATTTTTAAAAGAAGTAACCCCTGCAGGACAGTGTTAGTGAACCACCACCACCACCACCACCACCACCACCCCCAAAAAAACCAGACAGGAGCTGATCTGATGCAAATCACAACAGATCTTTATTTGAGCTACCTTGGGCCCCTCAGCCCACCAATGCCATTCAGGATGGTTTTTGGTGGAGAGGAGGCTCAAAGGTCTATGGGGTGTGGCTTTATAGAAAGCAACAAGCGGTAGGGGGTGTGGGGGTGTTTCTAGCCTGGTAAGTATCTAATTGGGGGACTACTATGGTCCTTAGCATAGTTGGCTGGTGCTGGGAGTCAAATCATAAACTTTTCTTCTGCTTCACTCTGAATTGGTGGTCATTAGGCAGGGGGCAGGATTGTTGGGAATTAACATGGAAAAGCTGACTTGTTAGGGGAAATTAACCTGGAGATACTGGGCTGTTGGGGTTAGCTTAGAAACTGGAGTTAGGCTCGAGTTTTGTTGTTGGGTAACTTGGAAACTAATGTTAGGTACTGGCCTGTTAGTTTACCTAAATTCAAGTTATCTAAAATGGAATTTGAACTTAAAAGATTTGGTCTTGTAGTAGCACATGCCTTTAATCCCAGCACTCAGGAAGCAGAAGCAGCCTGGTCTGCAGAGTGAGTTGCAGGACTGCCGGAAATTCACAGAGAAAAACCCTGTCTTGAAAAACAATAAAACAACCTAGATTTCCTTAATTATACAAATGTTTAGGCCTACCATAGTATATCCATATTATGAAATTATACCGAGCAATAAAATCTACGCATAAATGACTACAAAGTTCCATGTCTAGGAAAATATTATGAGTAAAATAGCAAATACCAAAATGCCTCATAATATATGATTTAATTTAAATAACACTCATGAAGTGAAATTATGGAGACAGAAAAGATAATAGTGATTGCCAGAAGTTAAGGAATATAGAACACAGGAGTATGTTATAACACAACAGCAAAAAGATGCCTGTAGAGATGCAACTCTACAACTTGATTTTGCTGGTGGCCATCAGAATATGTGTGGGAAAATATGCAGACTTAAATACACAGAGACAGGGTGGGGAGGGATAGAGGGAGGACTAGAAGGAAAAAGAAAAGGAGAGTAAGCTAACACCAGCCAGCCTTGAAACAGTTCCTATTCCTGTATGTTTAATAATAAAAACATTGAAAACATTTTTTTTCAGGGGCCTAAACCCTTTGAAAGAGGTATTTGTGTGGTGATACTGAGGTGAGGTTCTTGGCTTTTGTTGTTGTTGTTGCTGCTGCTGCTGCTGCTCCTGCTGCTGATGCTGCTGCTGCTGCTACTGCTCTTGTTCTGGACTAGAGTTCAAGGCCATTTACAAGTTAGGCAGAAGATTTACCACTGACCTATATCATCAGTCCTTGCTTTATGGTATAGAGCATCATTATGTAGTCCAGACTGGCCTCAAATTTATAATCCTCCTACCTAGACCTCCCAAGTTGTGAAATTACAGATGAGTGCCACTGCACTTGGCTCAGACACTGCATAAACAATGCAAAATAAAAATTCTATTTCTTCTCTCCAAACCAATTCCCTGAGTGTTTTTTTTTTTCTTTTTCTTTTAAAACCTCAGAAGTCACCGCACACTTAGGGCACTACTGACAATAGCCAGATTATAGATGCGCCCATTAGTGGATGAATGGATAAAGAAAATATAGTGTATATATACAGAAGACTTTAATTCAACCTGTCATAAGGAGTGAAATTTGACACTTGGAGGGAAATGGCTTGAACTCCACCCCCTTTGTGTTTAATGAAATAAACCAATTTTACAAAGACATGCAATGCATATTTTCACTTATATGTACAATCTGCAGTTCAGAGCAGGAGACATGAAAGTAGCCCAGGAATATGGTGAATATGGAAATGAAAGAGGACTGGAGGGGTGAGGGAAGGCAGGAACAGAACAGATGGTGACTGTGAGAAAGGAAAATCACATGTATGTATGAAAATATCATGAAACCATTAACTTTGCACAATGAATTTACACTTGCAAAAAGAAGTTATTCTAGATAACATATAAATCATTCATACAACATTGTTAGTAAATTATTATTCTATTTGTATAGCATTTATTAACAGGACAATGATTCTTTTTTAAGTTTAAAATAACCTTTATTATAGTACATTTTTATAATGACCATATTCAATTGTGAGGTAATATTATTGCCTTATTTTTTTTATTAAATCAGGACAATGATTCTTGGCCAAAGCAGCCCTATCTAATACTTTAAAATCTTTTCTTAATGCTGTTCTGAAATTGTCCCCCTTATAATTTCACCTGTGGTTCATATTTTTCATTACTTATCCTTCCCAATGAAGTAGGAAAGTATTTTAGTGGACTCTTTATTATATTCAAATTCTTGATTATTTTTCCATGTGGACTAGGAATTGCAATAGGCAGCTGATAACCCCTCTCTTTCATCCCAAGAGCTGATAATGGCTATAATTTTCTGCAGAGACATCAGGCCAATAATCAGCATGATTTCACAAATTCAACAGCATATAGTGATAATAACATAACTGTACTTTGAATTTATATAACACCTTATCTCTGAAAGCAGCTAATAACAAGGCTGGTGTGGGTACCTCTGCTGTCACATAGAAGCAAGGAGGTTCTTGTAAACACCTTGTCTTCATTTTAACTTATGTCATTTGGATAGTAAATTTTCAAATTTGTGCTTTTTCATATCCAGTGCACTGTAAAAAGCTGAGGGTGAAAATGTATGGAGCAGAGCAGCATCCAGGTGTAAGGGATTAAGGGTTCTTTGGATTTTCTGGGAATTTACATGTAAAATCCTCATTAATGCTAATGTGAATTCTGGACCTGTATAAATCTTCTCTATCAATGAAAAAAATGTGCAATTTGGAGGGTTTAAATTGGCATATTCTATTAACTCTCTGAGATTCCTAATTGATTTTCCCCTTTATTTGCTGCCTTGCCCTCCTTCCCCAGCCTAGTGCCTTGACAAAAGGAAAATATATTTTTCATTATGAAAGTCAATGCAATCCTTTCTCCTTGACCAAGCGCAGAATGAGAACTGTCAGTATGACCTGACCTTTTAAAACCTTCTTTCCCAGCCAAATCCTCTGCTCTTTCTGGCTCCCATGTGACTGCAAGTGCTTCTGGCCCCTGGGGCACTAAGCACTCATAAAAATCCCTTCTTAGTAATTATTGTTATTATTTCCCATTTGGTAAGTGGCAATATTGTTCATCTAGGCTAAGAGGCCACATCCTGTGTCTGCCTCTCAACAACTTATGGAATCATGCTGACACTGCCTCAAAATATAAACTTCTGTCCTTGGTTGTTGGTATGTGGTCTTTGAGGGAGTTCTAGATTGTCACTTTTGAGGAATATATGTCAGTAGGTGGAGAAAGCAAAAGTGAAGGGTGATATACAATTGTGACAGAGGAGAGTCAGCAAAGGAGTAAGCTAGTCCTGGGGAAGGATCTGGGAGACCTGAGAGCCAAAACGAAGGCATTCAACAACTGGAGTGAAAAACGGGGAGCCAGATGCTAAAAGGCAAGGCCAAGAAAAAAGTGAGAATCAGCTCAAGAGGCCGGATTCAGGGCACAAAGACAGCACATAGTTCAGAATATTTAAAGCATCAGAAATCTAGTAAGTAGGTTGGTGTGGAAATTCAAGCAACTCAGTAAATCCCAAGAGGAATACTGGAAGAGAAAGGGGCAAGGAAAAGTGACAGTGATGCAAAGGACCCAGACAGCAGAGCTATTTGACTTGCTCTTGGCAAAGGATTTTGTTGAAGACAGAGTTGGTCCTTATAAAAGCCAATCTTAGCTGAGCACATAACTGAATAGATCTGAGACAAATACTATCGTGTCACAGAAATATCCTGATGATGAACAGATTCCCTCGGGGGAGATCTGATCATACTACATTGTGAAAGGCATATGTCATTGTTCTGTTATCTGAAATTTTGTTGGGCAAGAAGAATACTGAACTATCTTTGAGTCTGACAAGTCCAGAATATTTTACATACTTCTGAAGCAGCTACTCATAGGAAAGTAAATAATCGGCAATTGCTTTAAGTTATATTGATCAACCAAGGTATGGGGTGAGAGGTGTTGCTTGGATTTTCACTGTGCCAAGTTCAAGTCCTTTGACCTCTGTAGGTGACAAGTGTATATATGTTTGGGTTTTAACTTCCAGGTACAGATAGTTAAGTTAGTCATATTTTTTGGTTCAGGATAATTACTATTAGTTATTACTTTTATCATTTAATCAATTCATTAAGTTTCCTATTTCCAACCCTTTTCCCTGTATTAAATAATTTAACTGATTGTGCTTTAAAATGGGCTTTGACATGTGTGTGTGCTAAGTGACCCTTCCCATTTTATATTAAGGTGCAGTTACACTATAAAATGGACATATTTCAAGCTGTTTTTTCTCATTGCTGAACATTCCCTCCATGTAAGTCTAGAGAAAAATAAGAGATGAATGCAGACCAGAGAAGTTGTGTAGCTATTTTCTCTAGAGCAGTGAAGCCTATTAGCCTTAAGAAGTTCAGGAACTTGTGATGCTCAGGACGTTTATGATCTTTACAAAAGCCACAATGCCCCTTCCCAAAGCTCCATAAGCTTTAAACAATTGCTAGGGGAGAATGGGTTCCTTCCATGGGAGCTGTGCAAAAGTTATGAAGTGAGATTCAGAGATGCACCATTCATTGCTCATTTCTGGGGGTGTTTTTTGACAATGCAGATGTCTTTTGTTCATCCAGGCATATATAACCTCAATAAATTCATTGGTTCACTAAGCTAGACTTGAATGAGTTCATTTTTTTTTTTGATCTGGCATTGATATTTGTACACATATAATCTTAATCTTGCCTCATTTTACTAAAATTTTTCTTCCTCTAAATTCTTCAAGTCCTGAGAGAAATGTAAAGAAAAGACAGCACAGACTAGGGATAACTGATTCATCTGATCTAGTTTGGCATCCTGTCCATATCTTTGTAAGTAGGCCCTCCTCAAATATCTTATTTATGCATTTCATATTTTCCCTGCCAAGACTAATAATATTATATTGTAACTCTAATATTCACCCGCATTCCTCTTTTCTCCTCACATTTCTTCATGGCGCTTTATTATTTTGCCTACTATATAACTTTAACTTTTGACTTTGTTTATTGTTACTGTCTTTGATGTAGACTGTCAAATCTAACAGAGCAGAGATTTTTATCTGTTTTGTTCACCTTAAATGCTAAGTCTTTGCATATGTAGTACTCAGATCTCAAAAGGTTTTCCAGGAATTAGTTAAAAAATTTTATTTCTTTAGGTGCTTCTCAGCCATTCAGTATTCCTCAGTTGAGAATTCTTTATTTAGCTCTGTACTCCATTTTTAACATTTAGCTCTGATATTTGGTTCTCTGGAGTCTAACTTCTTGAGTTCTTTGTATATATTGGATATTAGCCCTCTGTCAGATTTAGGATTGGTAAAGGTCTTTTCCCAATCTGTTGGTTACCTTTTTATCTTATTGACAGTGTCCTTTGCCTTATAGAACTTTTGCAATTTTATGAGGTTAGTCATCAAGGAAATGCAAATAAAAACAACCATGAGATTCCTCTTCACACCAGTCAGAATGCCTAAGATCAAAAACTCAGGTGACAGCAGATGTTGGCAAGGATGTGGAGAAAGAGGAATACTCCTCCATTGATGGTGGGATTACAAGCTGGTACAACCACTCTGGAAATCAGTTTGGTGGTTCGTCAGAAAATTGGACATAGTACTACCAGGGGATCCAGCAATACCACTCCTGGGCATATAACCAGAAGATGTTCCAACTTGTAATAAGGACACATGCTCCCCTATGTTCATAGCAGCCTTATTTATACTAGCTAGAATTTGGAAAGAAAATGGATGTCCCTCAACAGATGAATGGATACAGTAAATATGGTATATTTATACAATGGGGTATTAAAACACAGTTATTAAAATCAATGAATTTATGAAATTCTTAGGCAAATGGATGGAATTGGAGGATATTATCCTGAGTGAGGTAACTCAATCACAAAAGAACACACACTCACTGCTAAGTAGATATTAGCCCAGAAGCTCAGAATACCCAAAATACAATTTGCAAAGCACATAAAACTCAAGAAGGAAGACCAAAGGATAATTCGATCCTTCTTAGAAGGGGGAACAAAATACCCATGGAAGGAGTTACAGAGACAAAATTCAGAGCAGAGACTGAAGGCATGACCATTCAGAGACTGCCTCACCTGGTGATCCATCCCATAAACAACCATCAAACGCAGACACTATTGTGGATGACAGAAAGTGCTTACTGACAGGAGCCTGATATAGCTGTCTCCTGAGAGGCTCTGCCTGTGCCTGATTGATACAGAAGTGGATGGTCACAACCATCCATTGAACTAAGCACAGGGTTCTCAATGAAGGAGCTAGAGAAAGTACCTAAGATGCTGAAGGGGTTTGCATCCCCATAGGAGGAACAACAATATGAACTAACCAGTAACCCCTGTGCTCTCTGGTACTAAACCACCAACCAAAGAAAACACTTGGTGGGACTCATGGCTCTAGCTGCATATGTAGGAGAAGATAGCCTAGTCGGTCATCAATGGGAGGAGAGGCCCTTGGTCTTATGAAGGTTCCATGTCCCAGTATTGGGGAATGCCAGGGCCAGGAAGCAGGAGTGGGTGGGTTCGTGAGCAGGGGGAAAGGGGAGGGAATGGGGGATTTTGGAGGGGAAATCAGGAAAGGGGAAACATTTGAAATGGAAATAAAAAAATCTAATAAAAATTTGTATTTCAATCTATGTGTAATGAGAAGCCACATAAGAACTTTATACAAAGCAATAGAATTTGATTTAAAATTTTAATATGCCTGTGAATGAACATATTATGGAGACAAGAATGGACTTTGAGGAACTACTTAAGTGTCTGACATGATAATGCAAATAACAGCCTAGAATAATATGGTGCCAGTCAGTGGTTATGGTGGTGGTGTTGGTGTTGGTGGTTATGGTGGTAGTGGTGGTGGTGGTGGTGGTGGTGGTGGTGGTGGTGATAGAAAAGGAGAAAGGGTGGTTATATAAGGGAAATATTCTGAAGTATCCCAAACTATAGGTCATAAGTGAAATTTGCTCATTATTCAAAGTTGGATGGATTTGACTGAAAGAGCATGTTATCAGCACTCTAAGCAATGATCTCATTAGGAATTGCCCAGGTTCTTATCTAAGCAAATCATAGCACATGAATACAATTTGAGAAAGTATCCATTTGGAATCCTACTATATAGGAGATTTTCACTAAGGCACAAAGCCTTATACTGCATATTTGCAGAACTGAGCTGTCAAAGCACCCTAGGAACTTCTGAACAAAGTGACTTTCAAATAGGAACCTGTGCATTTGAAAGTAAAATAGCACAACTCAGAGGTCCATTAATCCAAATGGTAATGTACTATCTATACTCTGTAGTCCAAAGATCAGCCGTTTTCCCCCTCCAGAAAATGCTCTATGATAATATTAGTAGATAATACACTTCAAAAAGTGGTTTCACATGTAGACAAGCTCCAGTTCAGTAGCAAGTAATTGTATGTCAGTGTTTCTGAAATGGAATTAAAATTTGAAAAAAAAAAAAAAAGAAAAGGATTTGAGTCCTATTTTGTTGTGGTATTTAGAATAGTTTTATCCAGGAGCATCCTCAATACATAATCCGTTATAGAAAAATGGCATCTTACCTCAGATATTATGCAAGGCAGGTTCAAAAGGCTTTCTGGATGCACATCAAAGACCTTAACTCCCTATTCTTTATGGAGTAAATTATTTTAGTAATAGCGTCTATAACTTTTAATCGTTTATACTTTGAAATAGGAATGTTATAACATATTATTCTAAGGATCTTCAGAGTAGTCAGACAGTACTCCTGAACAGGCTTACAGGCTACATAGTAACTTCAAAATGTTCCCACACAATGCATAAATCATGTTAGAACCTATCTACTTTTGGATATATTTCTTAGATTTTTGAGTTATGTGAGATCTGTAGGATAAGATGCTACAGTGAAGAATTAATGTTAAAATACCAATCCCATAATAAGAGGCTTAGGAGGAGCCTGGAAGGGATGAAGGACAAGACTCTAGTATGGAATGATGAGAAAATTTCACTAAAGCCAAAATAGTGGTTCCCAAGCGAGTGCTTGTGAATTCATGCCAACTCACGCTGGGGATTTATTTGACCAAGGTGAAATGAGAAGAATGTAGGAAATTTGTACTGTTCATAGCCCTACAATTGTTCAGTGGCTTATTATGAGTATATGTCCTATTTCCTTCTTTTATAAAATAGTGATTCTTTCATAAAGTGAGAATATAAGCAAATGACTTGTAATGTGTGTGTGTGTGTGTGTGTGTGTGTGTGTGTGTGTGTGTGTGTGTCTTTACTTGACAAGATATGTTGTTAATACTATGTCAATCTATTTGATAGGGTGAGGAAATATTTTTTATTTGTGAAATCTAAATTGGTAATCAATGACTTAAGTGGGTTTTTATCTTGGTTTGGTGTGGTCTTTTGAGGTGGGTTTTTCTGTAGTCTAGCTTGGTCGCAAACTAGCTATGCAACTGAGGATGACTGACTTTCAATTATCCTATCTCTATCAGCTGAGACCTGGGATGACATTATATTCACTACCATTTCGAGATTTATGCAGTGAGTGGCATAGGATTTCTGAATGTTAATTAAGTACTCCACTAACTGGTCTACATTCCCATCCCAGACTTAACTATTTTAAGATCCACACATCATTGAATGATCTAGGCCCAGGTAAATACCACTCCCCTGCCACTGAGCTTTCGCAGAATATTACCTTGACAAAGACAATGGCACCCACAACTTTGGCCCTTCTCTTTTCCTTCATTCCTGCAAACTGAAATGAAGAATAAGCATGCTCCTTTCTTGCCCCAGTGTGTATCTTCAAATGTTTGTGCCTGTGTATTGGTTATGCCAGCAACTCAGCATCCTAATGCAAATGTGACACTTTTGTATTTATTGAATGCAAAAGAAAAGCGGCTGCCTATAAGCCAAACCATATTATATGGCCACTGACTCAACTGTCAGACAGACCAGATGGTTAGAAAGTGAATCTTTATGCTGGAATCTGATATGCTGCCCTGTCATTTCCACATAATAGTTTTAGCAATGTAAATTAAGGCTGATTCTTCTCCTGTATCAGAAGAAAATGTGTCCGCTTCCAGCAAAGTAATTCTCTTGAACCTGACTTCCTTGCTTCTCAGTACACAGTTTCTTTTTTGAGACAGGGCCTCAGATACCTCAGGCTCTAACGTTACTATGTAGCTGAAGTTTGTAACATTGAACACAGCATCTGATTGCCTCCATCTCCCACTTGCTGGGAATATAGGCGTGTGCCATCAGGCTCAGTACACAATTTTATTTCTCTATAAATTCTAAAATTAATCTTCAGAGGCTTCTCTTCAAGACCAAATCTTACATCAGCTGGAATATGGCCATTTCTTATTCATCTGTTGTTTCCATAATCACAGTTTTGTGAGCTTATTGGGTATATTAAGGTAATAATAAATAAACACTGAATCCTTATAATGGATCTTAAAATTTTTGAGACAAGGACTCAAGTAGCCCAGGATGGGCTTGAACTTACTTTATACCTTGCTCTTCCTGCATCCACTTCCACTTTGTCTGAATTATTTAAAGGTACCAACACACACACACACACACACACACACACACACACACACACACAGAGAGAGAGACAGACAGACAGAGTTTTGTATGATGCTGAGGGTAGAGTTTAGGATATATAAAATAACTAAACTATATCCTCAGCCATGTTCATTATTTTAGGAAATGCTATACACCACCTCAAAGATTGCATTTTGGACAAAATAAGTATGTGAATAGTGAAAACACATTGCTTGCCTTTAAACAGTCTTTAACATGATTCAAAAATGAGAAATTTCCAAAAACATAATAATAAAATAGCTAACACATATTAAACACTTCGAGGCAAGTGTAGGTGAAATGCCTTACACATTCCAACTTTTCTAGACCTTATAATCCTATTAGGAAGGTGTTATTGATATCTTCACTTTTCAGATAAAGAAACTCAAACATGAGTAGGTTAAGTAACTCACAGATCACACCAGTAACACATAATAGAGCTAGTGCTAACTCCTGATAGTCTGCCTCCACAGTTTGACCTATTAACCACTGGGCTATAATAAATAGTGTAAGTACATTAAAAAGTACATTATTAAAATTATCAGTCTACTTCAATGCTAATATAAACACACACACACACACACACACACACACACACAAATATTCAAAGCTTATAATGTTGGGCTATGAGTGTGACAGGGGTTGTAAGTGTATTCAGAGAGGTGATTGGTCCAAGAAACCTTTTTAGAATAGTCATGTGCCAGGTCTTGAATGAAAAAGAGCACAATTGATTGTCAGACTTGCTGTTCTTAACCTCAGACAATTTAATAATGAAATGGCCTTAACAGGATTTAAAACAATTATCCTATGATAAGGTTGTCTGGTTCTTGGCCTCACATATAAATTTGAAGCAATGCTGGCATATGCATTCTGCAGGGACACATAATTAAAAGGAAGTAAGGGCTTATTTACAAGACTTTATGAAATGGACCATAAACTTTAGGAATTGGCCACAGCAATTGGAGAAGTAGTTAATCTTTTAGGCCTGAAGAATGAGTTAGCTATTGAGAAGAACTCACTGATAGAGAAATCAATGCACCTTAGATAAGCCCCAGATGTAAGAATGGTGGGGAAGTGGAGAGCAGCATAAAAACAATCCCTTACGTTATAAAATGCTCCAGGCATGGATTACCACCAAATGTTATTTGAAAATAGCAATGAAAATTACTACCGCTTTGCCCCTTTCTAGTCTAGTCACCTTAAACACCCGGCTCCAACTACACACTTTTTTTTCTCTCTCCTCTCAAAGAGAGTCGGTTTAGTCAAACTTGATGAAGCTTATTTCGGTTTATCATTACTTTGATGTCTTGCACTCCAATCTGTACTTCAACCACCAAATGGCATCACTACGTTTACTTTCTGTCTCCTATTTAGAGGCTTTACTACTTCATATGGGGATTTTTTTAGACAAAAGCAAAATGGACGTAATTATCTTGAAATACTATTGTATTTGCTCTCAGAGCCATCATTCCTTTGCAAATGTTTTGTATTAATAATCCAACGATTGCTTTCCATCAGATCCATGCTTTTGAGATGGGAACTTTTCACTTCTATTCTACCAGCTAAGGCTAAAATTAACTATGAAAACTAAAGTCATAATCATTTTATGAAGCTATTCAGGGTATATTCTTTCACCTATTATTAGCACATGAAAAAAATAACTGATTCAGCAAAGAAATACTTTTTTAAAAAGTAAGCCATTAGGTTTTAGTCTCTTTGGGGCTAATTTATACAATGAATATACTTAAGAGAGATGAAAATTCAGCATATAGCCTAACATGGCTGTTTCTGCAACAACAAACATTTCAATAAAGGTAAAATTGTGTAATTGGAGGTTTCTGCTGTATATCCTTTGGCAAAATACCTTTGCTAATGTTTTAATATTGTTTTATGTCTGTGTGTATAAGTTTGTGAATGGGCTTGTGCCAGAATATGCACAGTCCAAGAACAACGTCCACAAAACTGTTCTCTGCATTCATGTTTTGTGCACCAAACTCAGGTCAGGCTCCAGACCCCATGCCCTACCTGATTGGGCATCTTACTGATTCCTAAAATGTTCTACCACCCAAACTTTTCCTATACATTGCTGTTCACTGGGCACTTGGAATCTGTAAGACATGGTCCTTCTGCCACTATTACATTTGTCTACAGCCTAACTTGTTAGGCAGAAGCTATATCTCCATTGTTCATTGCCATTAGAGTATAAAGTTAGAGTATAAAGTTAACCTCCATAGATGTAAATGATGAGAACATGAATATAGCAAAGTGCTCTTCATAGCTCTCAGGGGTTATAATACAAGAACAAAATTAACGAAGCCAAATTATACTCTTACATAACATCATTCATATAATAGTCTATTGAGATATTTCCTTTGGGCATGCCTCTAAATAGCACTAAGTCAGAAACATTAACAAGGTTTTATACAGTTGAGTAAGGTTCCATTAATTATCAAGTTTCAAAAATACCATAGAACTTCTAAGACCCAACATTTATTAAGCACATATTATAGTCTATCTCCCATATGAGGTACTAGAAGCAGTAAAATTAAGGTTTATTTTACTTTCTCAACATGTTTACAATCAGTGAAGGTAATAGACAAGTAAGTGACTAGTTCTAGTAAAGCCAGGCATAGAATACCATATTGGGATTCAACTCTAATTCTTGTATACTTCAACTATACACACTTGTGCTCTCTACACTTTGACTCTACGTATGTGTGGTCTCTTGACACTTTGACTCTACCTATCTGTGCTCTCTCGACATTTTGACTCTACATATCTGTGTTCTCATCTTCTGAATACCTTCTATCAAAAGAGAAAAAAAAATCTTACAAAGGAGCAAAAGTTCTGATGTAGTCATTTCCACAACACCAATTTTATGTAAGGTATAGGTAGAGTCTGGGAATTATATAAGCAGGTCATGAATGTGACATATATAACATTCCATTTCTGTTGTATGTAACTAACATACAATTGAGTAAACTGTTACCAAAGTTGGTAGATGTAATTACTAGAAATTCTTCTACACGGATATTCCATTCAACAGATGTCATTTTTCCCCCAGTTTATGTTTCAGTTAGACATTAACAATTCTTCAGGAAAGTTCTCTGACTTCTAAAAGAAAGTAACCTCTATCAGCATCTAGCCTAGACTTGCTAGGTATTCATAAATGTTAAGATTATCTTCTAAGAAAATTGCTGCCATCCACTGATTAGAATGAAAAACAAACCTGCCACCCCCAACTCCTCCAGCAATCCTGGAGCCTGCATGTGTCTGCTGCACTAGGTCCCCTGCACATATGTTGTGGTTTTCTTTCCTTCTTTCTTTCTTTCTTTCTTTCTTTCTTTCTTTCTTTCTTTCTTTCTTTCTTTCTTTCTGTTTGAGGATTTTGTTGAATTCCTAGCAGTGGGAATGGGGCTGTCTCCAGTGCTTTTACCTGTTCGTGGACCCTTTTCCTCCTACCAGGTTGCCTTTACCCAGCCTTGATATGAGGGTTTGTGCCTAGTCTTATTGTATGCCTATTTCAGGAGATATCCTTGGAAGGTCTACTCTTTTCTGAAGGGAAATGGAGGAGGACTGTATTGATGGGAGGAGGGGGGAGAGGGATTATAAACTGCAGTCTGGATGTATTGAAAACAAAAAGTAAAAATAAAGAATAATAATAGTAAATACAATCCTTGAAGAGTTCATATTTCCTACACTATAACTTATATGTCATTCTTGAATTTTGTTTCTTTGGGACTTTTTTTTCTCTTAGAAGAAACATTGTTGTTTTAGTTTGATGTTAGGTTAAATTCAGAAACATATGCACACACACACACACACGCACACACACACACACACAAAACTAAGAATTTTCTTTTCCTGTTCTCACTGGGAAAGAGTGAGAATAGGTATAAAACAGACTTGTTTCTTTCAATGGTTTAATCATATTAAATATATTCATATAGATATATCATATATTCATGTTATATAATAGAAATAGATGTAAATAACAGAAGAAAGCAGCAATATATAGTGCTCACATGATCACAGGCTTTGGAAGAACTTTAACATCAGACTGAAGTATACATGTTCACCACATTGTCATTTATTCAACAACTATAAGCAACAGATCCTCATTGTATGTCTAGGATTGTGCTGTGTGGAAATGAAAAAGTGATACATTTACCAAAAACCTCCACATCAAGACACTCCCATCCTAGCAAAGCAGAAAGGCAATCAATCAGGAAGTACACAAAAGTTCACTTCAGATATGTAATAGTAATGACCTTGAGAGGAAAGGCCTTGAGAGGAAATCAGACTAAGAAACACAGATTAATGATGAATCTCTTTTGAATATTAAGCATCTAAGAAAGTTTGGAGTGGGTGGCATCTAGTATGTTATCTATCACTAGAAGCACTTCCTCTGTGAATGTTTCTAAAAGTGACTTTAGTTTTGTCAGGAAACTGTGATGAGAGTAAGTGAGCAACAAAAACCCCAATTAGTCAAAGAACACTATTGTTCCTCTAATGGATATTGTGCCTCTTGAAACTGTTTTTTAAGACTGTTTGAATACAACATGGTTTTCTGTAAGACAAAACAATTTGAATGAAGTACATCCCTGTAATTTTATGGTGTCCCTCACTGATCCTGAATGACTAAGTCTTTCCCACAGCAGTGAAATGCCAAGCCTATTTTCTCCACTGGAAAAATCCCTGCATCAAGAAGTGAACTATATCACTGTGGGTGCTGCCTTTGAACGGGAGCTCCTGTGAGTGTCTATAACAATATGTGGTGAGTGTTACATTCTCTCACAGCCTCATGCATGATGCAGTCTGATTTTCATCCCCATTCCTTCTTCCTTCAAAGGATGCTATTCTTCTAGGAAAAGGCAAACCACTAAGATCAACAAGAAAAAAGCCAGCTCGCTCGCAAAGCTGCCTCTCCTCTTTGTTCTCCTGACCCTGACTTGCCAGCTCACTTTCCAGTTTGCCATTTCCCCTTGGTCCGTGCAGAGGTCAGCCTCCTTTCCTCTTCCTCTAGCCTGAACTTTCTTTTAACTAAAAGCTTGGGCTGTTCTACCTCCACTGCCACCTAATATTTGACACACCTCAACCCTGAGTCAGAAATCCAATAGAAACAGGCTCTAAATGAAGAAGTACTATCCAAATTATTTATTTCATATCTTCTTACAGCTCAGGCAGGTGAGGGGGAACAAAAGTAATTAGTTACTTTTAGAAGTAGAAATGGAGGATTGGAAGTTAAAAGCACTACAGAAGTCACACAGTATGTCAGTGCTGAAGCAATATTGCTTCTAAAGCAATATGAGTGAGGAAGCAATATGTCTAGTGGTTAAGAGCCTTAATGCCAAACATGGATTCCCAAGATGATAAAAAATAAAACTGTTATTTGGTTAGCTGTATAACTTGACAAATGACTTCATCTATGCATGCGTGTTTTAATCTTTAAACTCAGAGAAATAATAGTAGCTTATTGTATTATAGAAATGATTACATGAGTAAGTTATTCCCACTGGTTTATACAAGTCTTTGGTACACAGTAAGTACTCAATAAATATTCTCTATTACTAGTAGTAATACTAATAATATTTAATATTAATATTTCACTGTTGACTCACTAATTATGTCGAGGCCAATTTCATATTAAGAATTCATTTCTGTTTTATCCCAGTCAGGTCCTTCATATATTGTGCCAGGGCTCAACTGGTTGAGTTCCCTGATATTGGCCTCTATGCATCTTCCCTACTCCCCATTTTTAGCCCACATTGTCTACCCAGTGCCTCAGCCTAGTACATATACACAGTGCCATACCATTCAGCTATAAAGAAAAATGAGATTGTAAAATTTGCAAGTAAACAGACTATGGGGAAATAGAAAAATATGGGTGAGTTAACCTCAGAAAAACAAATGCCAAATGTTCTCCCTCATCTGTGGTTCCTAGCTCTAAATTTTCAGATGTGCTTATATGGCCTGGTACAATGGCAAAAAAAATAGGAAAGTAATAATGGAATCATGGCATTCGAGAGAACACTGGAGAAGGGGAACAGAAAGATGTAAGTCATTCGGAAAGGACTTTGGGTGAAATGGGGAGGAAGTTTTAATTGGGTTTGGAAAGAGAAAATACAGAAAGAGATGGAAAAGGGAGGGTAAAATAGCATTAATGGTGTCTGATAAAACATACAAAATCATATTATTTGCCTAAATAACATTATAATACATTAATTTTATGTTTATTTGTATACATATATAGTTCAAGTAAAGTTATCCTGCCTGGATTGAAAATATTCCATGCAAAGAGCCAGAGACTAACAACAACCAACACTACCAGGCATATGTTGTTGGTCAGGGGAGGCCAAGAGACTCCTCAAACAATATAGGCTATTGTTATTGTACTTGGCTGGCCATCAGAGGTTGAAACTAATTCCCTATTGCTGTAGACAGCATATGCTTCAGTCATGAGTCCTGGAGGACTGTGAGTTGGACCTGCCCTGAAAGTCTCTGATCTGAAGACTACCTTTCATAGTACAAGATATCCAAGGAGGGAATACAACCAATATTCCACCCCAGATGGCAACATCAATGAACAAAAACAATGACCAGCATGGTTAACCCTAAAGGTGTGATAGGTGCACTCATATCTTGGTGGTGACTAACAGTACTCTAAATTGGACTTAAGGACCACTCAACACAACGGACATAATTCCTGGTAGTAGCCACCTAGACAACCACTGAGGGCTAGAGAGGTCATGTACCATAGAAGAAAACCCATTTCTGCCATTTTTCTTGAGCCAGCATATTTTCTAACTGCATTCTAAATATCTAGCCTCATACCCATAGTTAAGTGTAGCTCTCACCCTTCATCAAAACAAACAAACAAACAAAAAACAAAACAAAACAAAACAAAAAAAAACAACCCTTATCTTTGGAACAGAAGGAGTCAATCACAGAAACCCACAACTGGTCAAAATATACATAACAAGTGACTGTGTGGTGGCAAGCCCTAGCTGATACATCTACAACACTGCTCCTCCACATATGACTCAGGGAATATTTTAGAAGAGTAGGCAGAAATACTGTTAAGAGCCAGAAGAAAAGGAAGTCTGCTGGGAGATTGTATCTCCTAGAAACATCAAGAAGCTACACCCATGAATTCTCAAGAACATTGGTCGGTCCTGATTCATGTACATACAACTAGCACTAAACAGACTGAACAAGTTGTACTTCTATATTAGACATTATATATATATATATATATATATATATATATATATATATATATATATATATATATGGAAAATATATATTATATATGCATATACACACAAAACCAAAGAAAAAGAGGGTGTGATTTTGAGAGATATCAAGGGAAGATAGATGAGAGGGGTCAGAGGGAGGCAAGTGAAGGGGTTAATGGTGTAATTGTATTTTAATTTGAAAACAAAGGAAAAGGAAATCATTTCTGTTCTTGGTACAGGTTATCTTAGCTCACCAGGGGTTAGCCACAGTTGATGGTCTTTGTTGACTTATGAGCATGCCGGTAGTTGTCCTGACTATGTCAGTAATTCTATTTGAAAGGGTTGGCAGTCTACAGTGACGTCAAAGCTATGAGCAATATAGCAAAACACAATGAAGATTGCTGCTGACCTAACAATAGTTCTCTACTGAATGTGAATTGGAGGACAGCTCTGACCTGATGATCACTATATGATGCTTCACAGAAAAGCTCTTTCAAACCATGCTAAGCAGGTATCAAACAAGCTATGAGCTGGAAAATCATCCCCATATATTTTGGCCATGAGTCCATTACATGCTATGTCTGCCTGATAACTGAATTTCTGAGTACTCACAAGCAACGTCATAGTATTCAATTTCAACATACTATATATAAAGTCAGGCAACCCAAAACAGCACCTTCACTTCAAACTTGTAAGAGAATTAGGTTACAAGAATATGCACCCCCCAGCCCGGCCCCAGTCCCAGGGTTATGAATGGCCCACGGTGAACTGAAATCCCAGATATCCAAAGAAAATCCCTGTGCTCAAACTGCTTCACACTCTCCTTCACAGTAAGAAAACATTCAACATTCCTTTCAGGAGGAAAGTATTTGCTATGTATTACTGGGATGGAAATGTGTCGTTGTGGTGCATGAACTTCCAAAGGGAATTGCAGATGCAATACCTCGAGAGAATCATCTGCAAGAAATTTTCTACGTGGGAGGAAAAAAAAAGTCTTTACGGCATCCTCCCCAAAGGGAAATTCCTGTAACCTTTTTCTGACAGGCAAGTAATAAGTATTCACACAGGAGCATATTGCTTATATTCCCATGACAGGCAAGAACTATTTTTTTTTTTTTACTCTAGCAAAACATATGGAAGCTAAACTGCAGGTATATTTCTTGTCCTGATCCAGGTGCAAGATTTCATTGCTTGAGTGAAGCCAAAGGCAAAGAGTCAATAAAGTACTCAAAGCCTATAATAGGAGAAAAAAGTGCATCTTAAAGTGAAGACAAAAGACAGGTCTTCAGGGATCCTACCTGCCTAAGCTGGTTTCAGTCTGCAGAACACAGACAAGTCCTTAGATGCTGTTTTGCTTCTCTCAAAACAGAGATGTGCTTATTAAGAGTGATATTCTCCTTCCAGAAGTGCGCTAGGAAACGCCATTGCTGATTTGAAGGTGGCAGCCTTTCCTCTCTTTATACATTCACTCACCTCCCCATACATTGTCTTGTAAGATAGATAATACTGATAAGTAAGAGTTAGGTGAGACTGATAAATCAGCTACAAAAAGTAAATAGCAACCAGTTCCATCAGATAACTTTATATAATGAAAACTTTCTGTATTTTATAAAACAGCATTTGAGCAGGAGACAAATACTGTGAGTCTCTCACAGATCATAACAAATATCCAACCCTGAGCAGCATTATCTTGGGATCTGTTTTTTGTAAGATTATATTTTTATTTAAAATAACCTACATATCAATAATTAGCATTTTGCTGTTGTTGAGATCTATAGGTATATCAATAGTAATAATATTAATAATATCTTTAGTGCTAGAATTGAACCTAGGGCATCATGCATGCTAGCCAGGCACTCTGTCACTGAGCTTCATTTCCAGCATAATAATATTAATAATTAGCCTTAAGAACTTAATGGAAATATTTATTTCCAGAATAGGTAAGCAATATTGCTGCCAATTCTCCCTAGCAATGGTAGCCATGAGGAATCAGAGGAGGTTTTGGAAGAAGAGAATTTGTCAGCAGAAAATTGATGGCTATTAGTCAGAAACTATACTTTTCTCTTCAATTACAAATGACTGCACCAACAGTCTTAGATAATCCTTGACGCGATGCCTGGTTATATCTGAATTGTTTAGTTAGGCACTTCCTTGTTTTCTTGTCTGTGGAGGTAATGGAATCGCTTTAGTTGCAGTCCAAATGGTTGCAGGCTGGCTTCAGCAAATTTACCACAAATACCAAGGAGACATGCAGTGAATAGCATTAAATATTTGTGTACTGAGTTAGTAAGGCAGCGTGGGTTTGCCAATAAATGAGCAATGTTGTGTCTTTCCTTTCCCAGTGCCATGGCTTGGTATGGGATTCTGTTAGTTCTCTGCTGTGAGTTTCTGCAGAAATGTGAATTCATCTGTTGATATCCAAGTTTTCGACTCTTTGTCTTGTTTTTTCAGTCTTAAGTTTTTCACTCTTAATTCTATATTCTTTTCTGTACATTCCAAATTTCATACATTACTTTAATTCTTGTGATTCTCCACTATTTCTGGTTCTGTGTACAATATTTCCTTTCTATGGGTTCTAATGACAGGGTCCAAGGTTCATTTTCTTCTTGTTTTCAGAGGGTTAACTTGGACCCCAGAGATTCCAATGATTCAGTTCACCTCCATCATCAGCAGATGATGCCCCACATTTGCTCAGATTTTGCCACCCTGAATGTCATATTACCAATGCTTTATTTGTATATGTTTATTATCTATTCTATATGTGTGTGTGTGTGTGTTTGCCAACATGTATGTCTGTGTACCACATGCATTCCTTATGTCCTGTAGGGTAGAAGAGGGTATCAGATTCCTTGGGACTGGAGTCAGAGGTGTTGCTTTTTTTCTTTACAGGAAACTTCATTGGAGACAATGTTACAATCTTTAAATAGTACTAATATTGGAATTACTGAGCATCCTTTCAGGACTGGGAGAGATCCTTGTCGTCGGGTGGAAACTCGGAGGCAGGAGAATGGCTTCCAGATCCCATCTTTAACAGGATCTAATAGTAGGACAGGTCAGATAACAAACCTTCCAAATGTTAGGAGTCAGCAGTATTTTGCTGCATGATCCTTGAGAAGCAGATGGCAAAATGTGAGAACATACTGGCAGGCAAGATGACTAGGAAATATACAAGGCCAGTTGACACCTGGCCCACTGAATGAAGGTTATACTTCTATACTACAAGATGATTAAGAAAAATTAGTGACAATTTTTCTGAAAAAAAAATACATGTAATACTCCTACTACAAGGAACAAATAAATGAACAGCTAATTTTGAAAATTCAAATGGCAAGACCTTCACAAGATTCCAAGTCTATTGCTGATGTCTTTATAGCTCTCCACTCCCTTCTATTGAGGAAGAGCTGGAACATCATTATGCCAGGGCTGGTTTTTACCAAGTGCTTGAGGAGGCACTTGAGTTTAATTGCAACCAGCCAACCTACTTCTCAGGAGTGGTAAGGCAGGTGTTGAGCTGGGGAAAAGCAGGATGTGGGCAGGAGATGAATTCAGTCCTTGCCAGTGCATTCTAATGTGCTTTCACCTGCCCTGGCCTTATCCAATAAGGCTTAAATGGGGCTGAAGTAACTGAGCTCCCTTATTTCGGTGAATTGTTTGTTTTTACAGCCTTTATTTCTTGGCAAATGGATTTAAGGATAAAGAAATGTCTATCTAGGGGACCTGATTATTAAACAACACATAGAAGTATACAAAACACATCTTGAAAATATTAGTATGCTTTATGAAACAATATAGTGGTAAACCTTTATAAAGGTACAGTGGAAATATATTAGGTCAGGGAGGTGGTGAATGAAAAAAATCCAAAGATGATGATCATGTCAGAAATGCTCTGCCTCCATCGTTCTGGTTCCTGCAATGTTAAGATAAACTGAAATATGTGACAGAAAACCTCTGACATCTCAATATCTTAACATGCAAGTCTTAAGCACAAAACCAATATGAATATCCTTGTGGGTCAGAGGAGTCAGCCATCCAGGCAGTCATTCTGCTTGATCTTTCCTCATGTTTACTACACTGATACAAAAGTCACTCTGAGCATCAATATCTAGCCAGTAGTCAGGAGAAACAATAGAAAGACACATGGAATGGTTTTATAAATATAGACATAAAAGTGACACAATTTCCATCTATATTCTATTTCATGTCTCACATGGGCATGAATCATTTTTTGGATGCCCAGAAATATAGAGCCTATGTGCTTAGGATTAAAAGAAAAGTACTTGTGGTGCCGGGGAGATGTCCCAATGGATAGGACTGCTTGATGACCAAGGATAAAGACTGGAGTTTGAATCCCCAGTGGCCATCCAAAAAGTTGAGCATGGTCATTTGTGCCCTTAACCCCAGCACTTAAAGTGGCAGAAGACAATGAGAAGCATATGAGGATCACAAGACTTGCTGGCCAGCCAGCTTTCATAAAGGGGTTCTTGCTGCAGGTTCAGTGGAGACCTTGTGCCAAGAAACTAAGGGCACTGTAAGTCTCTTTCTTTGGCCCCCTCACATGTAAGCACAGGAATGTAGTCATGAATACACGCACAGTGTACACACACACACACACACACACACACACACACACACACACACACAGCACAGCACATACTACACATAAAAACGGTTTCAAAAGAAGACTAAGGAAACAGGCAATACTTGTAACATTTCATTGTTATCCCCTCCCTCCTGGACTTTTCTCAGAAACTCTTCTCCTAAGTCTTTCTGCCTTGAGGACTCCAATTGGACCTTACTTGATTCATCTCTAGCCTCTGTGTTTCCCATTTCATTTTCAAGATATTCCTAGCCTCCTGCTTCTCAAAATATGGATCAGGGAGCTCCAATAGCTGAAGCACTTCATTTGCTTGATAAAACTCATATTACTGGACACCACTGTCACATTACAGAATGAAGCTTTCTGCATATCACAAATTGGTATGTTTGTCTCAAGTAATTCTGAAGTACGTGTGAATGTGATCGCCGACCTGGAAGGCTTGTAGTTTGTGCCCTTGATTAGGCAAGATCCATAACTCTTCTCTAACTAAGAACACTGAGCACTTTCCAGAGACAGTCCCTGTGATGGTCCCACTACTCTAGAGTCACAGAATGACAGCATGCTTGTCCCCACACTCATCTAAAACAGGGAAAGGGGCTTCAAAGAAGGGTGAATGAAAGAATGTTTAGCCCTTCAACATGATCATGATCAAAATCTCTTCAGGCTGGTGGTCACTTGCTTAGGGGTCAATAGAAACAGAAATTTCACAAGTACCACTTGAAGTAATGCTATCTTTTCTTTTGTACAAGGAAACATGCTAGTTTATCTAAATGTCCATCATGAGAATCCAGGCACACAATGACTCCTATTTACTATCTCCATTGATTCCCAAAGAGGACAAAGAGATCAAATCACTTGACCAAAGTCACAGGGTGAGGCTAAGAGGAAATTGAACAAATAATTGATTGACTCTAGAGCACAAATACTGTACCATAAACTGCTAGAAGACTACCACTGAAATCATTAGAGGACTTTCCAGGTGTCTATTTAGTCACAATGTTGTCTGCCAATGAGCACAAACTTCTTTTTTTATTATTTATTAGATATTTTCTTCATTTACATTTCAAATGATATCCCAAAAGTACCCTATACCCTCCCCCTCGCCCTGCTCTCCTACCCACTCACTCCCACTTCTTGGCCCTGGCATTCCCCTGTACTGGGGCATATAATGTTTGCAGGATCAAAGGGCCTCTCTTCCCAATGATAGCCGACTAGGCCATCTTCTGCTACATATGCATCAAGAGACACGAGCTCTAGGGGGTACTGATTATTTCATATTGTTGTTCCACCTATAGGGTTGCAGACCCCTTCAGCTCTTGGGTAGTTCCTCTAGCTTCTACATTGGGGGCCCTGTGTTCAATCCTATAGATGACTGTGAGCATTCACTTCTGTATTTGCCAGGCACTGGCAAAGTCTCACAGGAGATAGCTATATCAGAGTCCTTTCAGCAAAATCTTGCTGGCATATGCAATAGTGTCTGCATTTGGTAGTTGATTATGGGATGGACCCCTGGGTGGGGCAGTCTCTGGATGGTCCATCCTTTTGTCTTAGCTCCAAACTTTGTCTCTGCAACTCCTTCCATGGATATTTTATTCCCTATTCTAGGGAGGAGTGACGTATCCATGCATTGGTCTTCCTTCTTGATTTTCTTGTGTTTTGGAAGGTGTATCTTGAGTATTCTAGGTTTCTGGGCTAATATCCACTTATCAGTGAGTGTATATCAAGTGACTTTTTTGTGATTGGGTTACCTCACTAAGAATGATATTCTCCAGATACATCCATTTGCCCAAGAATTTCATAAATTGAGAAAAAGGAACACTCCTCCATTGCTGGTGGGATTGCAAGTTGGTACAACCACTCTGGAAATCAGTCTGGTGGTTCCTCAGAAAGTTTGACATAGTATTACCGGTAGATCCAGCAATACCTCTCCTGGGCATATACCCAGAATTTGTTCTAACTGGTAATAAGGACACATGCTCCACTATGTTCATAGCAGCCTTATTTATAATAGCCAGAAGCTGGAAAGAACCCAGATGTCCCTCAACAAATGAATGGATACAGAATATGTGGTACATTTACACAATGAAGTACTACTCAGCTATTAAAAAACAATGAATTTATGAGCACAGTCTTTTTAAAGGCAGAAACTACATGTAATCTGAATATAGGAATTAGAAAAATGATATTACAATGTTCCTTCTGGCACAAGACACTAGGAGGCAGGATGCTCTCTAGAAAAATGTGAGATTTCAAATGTTGAAGAGAAGAGTTTGTGTAAAAGACATGAAAGAGGAAAGGCTACAGATGCTATATCTAGAAGCAGATTAATGGAGAGATAGCATAGACTTCTGAAAGAGCGTGGGGAATAGCTACAAAGCTAGAGAATAAGTGTTGTCCTAGTATAGACATTTAATATGTGAAAGGCAAGGTAGGAGAAAATGGAATGAAACTGCCATAACATGAATGCTTTTAAATGGGAAAGACTCGAACCCACATTACCAAAGATGGACCAACCACTTCAAAATCATCCTTAAAGCTTCAGTGAATCGAGTTCTGAAATTTTTCACCATCTCCACAATGGAAGTGCTATTGCATTTGCTCCCTAGATATGTCTCCTGTTGCTTCAAGAACTTTGTTTTTATCAAGTCACTAAAGGGATAACAGTCCTGACTGTGTTTGTACATTATGACATTGGTACAGGATGGGTAATGTTCTTGGCCCCTGTGGAAGGATGATTTAAAGGAAAGATGGAGTTCCTAGTAATGAAATAAAATACCATTTAAGTGAAATCAACTGACTGTTTAAAAAACTATAAAGAAAGCTTGTGAATGTGTCTTTATTTTATTAAAGTCCTTAGTATTCTAATAAATTGATACAGAAGTAAATCAGGAACAAAAATACTTATTGATTTACCATTCCTTTCCAAGCAAGATAGAGAACAGATGTTTATGTAAAAATTCCTTATACTAGTTGTCAGTTTATATTTTTCCAACATCCTTGATCCCAATTCATCTTATAAAAATTAGATTCACAAAAGTACGTATTCTACTTTTCTCTCACCACTGAATGTAAAATGTTAGAAGACTAAGCTTTAAAAAATCACTTATGCCTCCAATTCCTTGTTAGAACAGATAACAACTTAATGAGAAAACATTCAAAATACTGCTCTGGTGGCAGATGATATTAGACTCATTGCAGTCATCCTCACCAGAAAGGTCACTTGGAGTTAAAGATAAACTGTCCCAAATAAAACGTCTCACTCCCTTTTACTTTTTCAGTGACAATCATCATCACTGTGTGTGTGTGTGTGTGTGTGTGTGTGTGTGTGTGTGTGTGTGTGTGTTTGTGTGTGTGTGTGTGTGTAGAGAGAGAGAGAGTGGGAGGGGCAGGATCAGACAACACAACAGTGAAAGAAACAGAAAGAGAACATTTTCTGTGACATCAAATGTATGTGTTTTGCCACAGCCATGTGTCCACAAGGCCTTATATACAATCAGAATACCAAAGAATATCAAGTCACTAACCAGTTATGGAAAAGTTGTGTATCAAATTTACATTAGACACAAAGTGTCACAGACTAGAAGCGCATCAAGTCCATTTCTTTCCATCCAAGTTGCATAGCTTGAGTGTATTTCTGAAAGCAAAGGCAGACAGGAAGTTATTACCTTTACTACACATCCCACAACCCCAGCCAGCATAGAATGGACATAGGAAGTTTCCAGTTGTGGTAGAAACTAGAAATTAAGTGTGGTCATTATGATTTGAAACACAATATTGTGAAACTTGGTGCTGAGCAGGACAGAGCCCCATAGCCTTCCTCTCCAGGCTAGACTAAGTCACTGAAACTGTAGCCAGAGAGCAAAGGGATTGTCTCTACCACTCCTTCTCCAAGCTCCACCTATTAAGCACAGAGCAAACCTCTATCCACCTGCTAGGAAGCAGAGTACAAAACCCAGAAGAAGAATATCTAAGACTCCAGTGTTATAAAACTACTTTGTGAGACTTGTCAATAGGAAAAACAGAAGCCTCTGTTCACAAGCAACGGCTCTTAGAAGAAAGATATAGATTGGTCTCAATATCACCTACAGACCTATGTATAGGTTGCAACATATTTAAGAGTTAGCTTCATGGATGTCAGACATGGAGTGGATCTGTGGCACAGACCTTCTGACCCAGAGACCATAGAGGATGAAACAGATGTACACATTAGGTGCATGTCCGTCTACCAACATTTTGGATCTCCAGGGGACTATCTGTGCTGCTCACCTTCCAGCCTAAGGAGACACAGGGATCCCAACTCAGGTTGTATTACATGGAACTCTAGAACCTGAGTTCTGAACTCACATTGGATGAATACAGGTTTGGGCCTATATCACAGCCAGCAGGTTGTTGTTTCTGTGACATTCAGCCATGACCTATTTCAGATGATCAGCAGCAGCTCTGCCTTCAAAAGTATGGTTCTAACCTTGGACAGCATAATATGGTAGGTATAACACCTCCACTTACTGGAAAGTCATAAGCACAGGTTTTTGTCCTAGAATTTAATGCTGACTTATGAATCCTATCATTAGGAATGTCTTGATGATCCATATCCCTGAGCTTGAATATAGAGTGCCCATTCTAGAAGAAGACAGGGAACCCTCATCTGTTGACATTTTTTTGCATGTGGCTGGTCTTTACGCCTCAACAGTAGGCAACCTATATGTGTCTGGGCCTTAGGCCTAATCAGTCCAATATTGATCTTGGCAATCTGTGGGCTTAGGATATGGCACAAGTTGGTAGAACTGATGGTCTCAAGCATAAAGAGTTTAGGGACCAGTCTAAACAGTGATTTGTGAGTGAGATGAGACACCTTTACTTGCCTTGGCCCCAAAGAGAGCATTATGGGCACTGATTGCACGTTCTAGGTACTCCCTTAATTAAGTCTGAGCAACATCGATTTTTAACAAATCTCAGTGTGTGTCGCCCTCTAATGGTGAACAGAAAAAAATATGTACTAAGCCTATTCCTGGCCTTCTAGGACTCTGGCGCCACCTAGTGTTAGTATAGTGGAAGTGACTACCCGCTCGAAAAATACATATACAGTTGTATAGACTTTCTAGAGATAAGCACAAAGTCAGGTTAGCAAGGCCAGGTTAATGAGTCCTTCAATGCACAGATAACACTTTCCACCACAAACATCAATAGATTTCAGAAAACCATTACCTCCTTAGACAAAATAAGGTAAAGATCCAGAAACTAGCCAGATATTAATAAGCATAAGAAAAGTTAAGGTACAAAACTTAATAGCTTTGTCTTTAAAAAAAAAAACAATACAACATACTTGAAGAAAACAAAAACATGAGTCAATATTCCAACAGAGAAAGTTCATAAAGAGATAGAAGAAATTTGTAAATAGAAACTGAAGCTCTTGAACTGAGACATATACTCAGTAAAAATTAAAGTGACCAAAGATATCAATCACAGGAATTAGTGGCTCAAAGGAAGAGCATTAAAAAATCCACATTCAAAGGATAGAAAACAATAAATGAAACTAAATGAAGACATTTTAAAGGAATTATAAACAGTATTAAATGAATAATGATTCTGTTTACTGCAGTCTAAGTGAGTCCCAAGAACACTAATGATGAAACGATCAAATGTTCTATAACATTCACTCAAAGAAATAGTAACAAGAAAAAGTCCAAACATTTAGGAAGAGATAAAAAGATCAATAGGGGGACATCAATAGAGAATACTGTACTCAAGAAAACTATCTTTTAGAAATAAAGGCATTTACAGAAAAACAAAGACTGAGCTCATATCTCTACCTAACTTATTTTAGAAAAAAATTACAAAAAGTGTTTCAAACTGAAAGGAAAAATGTTAATTAGTAAGTACCACCAGTTGGTCTAGATGTGGTGGTCTTTATGTCAATAAGACATAAAGGCCACCAACAGATTGGGAAAGGATCTTTACCATTCCTAAATCCAATAGGGGACTAATATCCAATATATACAAAGAACTCAAGAAGCTGGACTCGAGAAAATCAAATAACCATTAAAAATGGGGTACAAAGGTAAACAAATAATTCTCAACTGAGAAATACAGAATGGCTGAGTAGCACCTGAAAAAATGTTCAACATCCTTAATCATCAGGGAAATGCAAATCAAAACAACCCTGAGATTCCACTTCACACCAATCAGAATGGTTAAGAACAAAAGTTCAGGTAACAGATGCTGGTGAGGATGTGGAGAAAGGAGAACACTCCTCCATTTGCTGGTGGGATTGAAAGCTGGTAGAGCCACTCTGGAAATCAGTCTGGCAGTTCCTCAGAAAATTGGACATAGTACTACTGGAAGATCCAGCAATACATCTCCTGGGCATATACCCAGAAGATGATCCAACTTGTAATAAAAAACACTTCCTCCACTATGTTCATAGCAGCCTTATTTATAATATCAAGAAGCTGGAAAGAACCCAGATGTCCCTCAATAGAGGAACGGATACAGAATATGTGGTACATTTACACAATGAAGTACTACTCAGCTATTGAAAACAATGAATTTATGAAATTCTTAGGCAAATGGATGGATCTGGAGGATATCATCCTGAGTGAGGTAACCCAATCACAAAAGAACACAGATGATATGCACTCACTGATAAGTGGATATTAACCCAGAAACTTAGACTACCCAAGATACAATTTGCAAAACACATGAAACTCAAGAAGAAGGAAGACCAAAGGGTGGATACTTCATTACTTCCTAGAATAAGGAACAAAATACCCATGGAAGGAGTTACAGAGACAAGGTTTGAAGCTGATACGAAAGAATGGACAATCCAGAGACTACCCCACCCAGGGATCCATTCCATAACCAGCCATCAAACGCAGTCACTATTGCATAGGACAACAAGATTTTGCTGACAGGACCCTGATATAGCTTTCTGCTGTGAGGCTTTGCCAATGCCTCATAAATACAGAAGTGGATGCTCACATTCATCTATATGATGGAACACAGGGCCCCCAATGAAGGAGCTAGAGAAAATACCCAAGGAGCTGGAGGGGTCTGCAACCCTATAGGAGAAACAACAATATGAATTAACCAGTCCCCACCAGAGCTTGTGTCTCTATTTGCATATGTAGCAGAGGAAGGCCTAGTAGGCCATCAATGGGAGGAGAGGCCCTGGTCTTGTGAAGATTATATGCCCTAGTACAGGGGAATGCCAGGGCCAGGAAGTGGGGGTGGGTGGGTTGTGGAACAAGGCAGGGGGAGGGTATAGGGGACTTTTGGTATAGCACTTGAAATGTAAATGAAAAAAATATATAATAAAAAAGTAAAATATGGGACAGATACATGCTTAATGCTATGGAGAAGAAACCAGAGCTGAACAATTCGTACAGAAGGAGATAATGACCAATTCTGTAGGATACCTCAGTTCTGGAATAGGAGATGAAAGGCCATCAACACAAACCTCTGCAGATATCTCACCTCCATATGACCCTTGTTACAGAAATTAGCCTGGATCCACAGAATGGTAGTGCTAATATTCATACCTCTGATCCTTACCCATATTCTTGCTCAAATTGAACAGGCTTATAGTTTATAGTTGGAATCATCTAAAACTTATGGAGATTAAAATATCTTGTTAAGTGTTCAATAAGTATTATACAAGTAATCCATTTTTCTCCTTAAGCTGAACAGTGATTTACAGGTTTCCGTGGCTTGCACAACCCATTGCAGCCAATGCCCAAGGGAGAACTTAAGAAAGAAGCAGGGAGCACTTTCATTAGCTCACAATTAATTCTGCTTAGACTGCCTCCATGAAATTCCACCACCCTAAAGAGCAGTAAATCATTCAATTACGAATATTGACATATTATTTGGCCCTGGGGACGAAAGGAAAACCATTGTATTTGTATTTTCACATTAGATTGATGAGATGATCCAGTGGCCACCTATTCAGAATGAGCAACATTATGGGGACATTTTAGTAATTCAAAAGCTATCACTTACTTTATAGGATAAGAACTTGTCCTGTGAACCTTTATTGTCGGGTTCAAGATTTTGATATATCTGCCACATCATCCGTAAGTAGTGGTTTCTTTAAAAAGAAAAAGTAGGGACTAGAGATGTAGCTAAATTCTAGAGCATTTGTCTATTATGTTCAATCCTCAGCACTGAAAAATAAATTATAATTATAATTAATGAATAAAAGACACAATCATGAGCCCCAAAACAAAACACAATAACTTTGAGAACAAGTTTACACAATTAGACAATTACTTTTTGGAGTTTTTAATTAGGAAAGAAAGAAAGAGAGAGAGAGAGAGAGAGAGAGAGAGAGAGAGAGAGAGAGAGAGAAAAAAAAAGAAAAAAAAAAAAAAAAAAAAAAAAAAAAAAAAGAAAAAAGAAAAAAGAAAAAAGAAAAAAGAAAAAAGAAAAAAGAAAAAAGAAAAAAGAAAAAAGAAAAAAGAAAAAAAGAAAAGTCTCTATAATCCCTCTATAGAGAAAGTAACACATTCAAATGGGGGAAAAGGTGAACTAAAATAATCACAACCAGGTAACCTACACCCAGCTGATAGAAAACCCAATTCAAAAATCCAAGCAGAGGGGATTTCTCAGTGTAATATTTACGAACTGGTGTGAAAAATATGATTTCAGATCCATGGAATCTTTGTAAATCTGGATATAGTAGCACATATCTGTAACTCTAGTCCTCCCATGTAGAGATGAGAGGTAAAGGCACAAGAACCCCTGGAAGTGTGTGGTCCAGCCAGCCCGGCATATGCAATGGGGAACAAGAAGAGATCCTGTCTAAAATGAAGTAGAAAGTGTTTGTCAATACCAGAGGCTGTCCTTTGATATCCACATCATACTGTGGAACACACGTGCTCTCGCAGACATGCTCACACATCACACGTGTACACACAAAAATTTCAAAAGAAAAATCTGATATTTGGATAATGATCAAAGCCTTTAGTTACTTATCACTACTTTCAATATCAAGTCCTACATCTTAGCATGGCCTATAAGCCTCAATTCATGCCCCACTATCATCTACTTAGACAACCTGATCTGTTGGTTCCCTTCTGACTGGTCTTCTTTAAACTCCTCATTAACATTGTACTTCTTTCCTTTGGGTCCTTGGAATAATCTTTACTGTTATACTTTTTCATCCAAATAGTTTCTATTGTTCTTTGGATTTAAGCTCAAAATGTCCCTCCTGAGGAATGCCTTCTCTGAACCATCTAGGCAGCTCAGGTCATTCATGAGCTGTTCTTATAGCATCCTCTTTATTTTTAGAATTTATAAACTTCTATAATGATTCCAAAACACCTTTAGAAATGCCAAAATAGCAGGATACAGTTATTTAGGAGGTGGGGATGGGAGAGGGAGTGGGAAATAATTTTGAAAGCCCAGACTAGGCATCTAAAACTCATCTTCTATCTGAATTCAACCCCCAAAGACTCTTGTAAAGGTCCTGGGGAAGAAATAGAAAGGGACAGACACTGAGAAGTGGCTCCATGATTTGAAAACTCATTACCCTTGTTTCACAACTCACTGATAGATCTGGACCTTGGCAGGTGATATTTTGATGCTTGCTTTTTGACCCCATCTTTTTTAAGTGGCCTGAAGATAGACTACTGGGCCCACTTGATTTGACTTTTTCTTTACTAGTTACTAAGTAACATGTATGTGAAATCATGGTCAGGGAATACTCAGGTAAGGATCACTCCCAACTTTCAACAACTATGAATTTAACTGATAGTCCCAAAGGGTTCTAAGCTGACTGAAAGAGGGACATTGATCATTCTGATCCTACAAAATATGTAAATTCAGTGATCATCTATATAGTCTGCTTCTCAAGCTTTCTTAATGTTCAGTGGATCTAACACAGGTCACCACGGGGCTTGTGTGGCAAGTTCAAGTAATGTCTTATGAACATTATTGATATTTACAAATAAATGGTGACAAGTGGCTTGACAAGACTTTTTTGATACAATCTTTTCTTCGAAATGACTATGCTAGGAGCTTGATAGATCAGAGGTTAGGAACTGTGTCTGTTCTTCCACCAGACCCAGCTTAGGTTCTCAAAAATTATGTGGAAGCTCACATGAAGTACATCAACCTGTAACTACAGTTCCAGAGAATCAGATGCCCACTTCTGGCCTTCATGGGCACCATGTATGTATGTATGTATGTATGTATGTATGTATGTATGTATGTATATAATACACAGGCATACATGCAAAACACCTATTTCATTATGGTGGTTTGAATGGTCCCCAAAGGATTATATATTTAGATGCTTGATCCCCAGTTGGTGGAATTGTTTGGGAAGTATTAGGAGGTGTGGCCTCTTTGGAGGAGTGATACCATTGCAAGGTGGGTTTGAGGTTTCAAAACATTTCTAGTTGGCTCTTTCTGCCTCCTACTTATGTTTCAAGATGTGAGATCTCAGCTACTGCTCCAGTGCCATGACTTCCTGGCTGCTGTCATGCTCCCTGCCATGTTAGTCATTGACACTAGCCCTTGGAAACCATGAGCTCCAAATTAAATGCTTTCCTTTATAAGGTGTCTTGGATATGGTGTTTTAACACAGGAATAAAAAAGTAATTAATTTATTCATAAATAAAATAAAGAAAAGAACTTAAATGATTGTACTAAAATATCTAGCCTCTGAATTCAATATGAAAGCCTTAAAAAGAAAGTTTGTGGGGAGAGATGAAAGAGCTAACAATGCCTAAGTCTGTTACAGGGCTCCCCTCACTTCTCCTCTCCTTTCTTCCCCTCCACACCTCCAAACTACTCTCCAATTACCCTGAAATGGAGCTGTGACAGACCTTCCAAAAATACAACTTCATTTCCCAGTACTGAGCCAGGAAATCCTCAGCTTCTCAGAGCAATCTCACTGAGGACAGCTGCTGACTGGGCCCCTCAAGGCACTGCTTTGTGTGAAAAGACACAGCAGGCCTGATTCAGCTGCTAACCATTCACAGAGAAATATTACTGCAGCTCTATGACATCTCCAAGCTGGTTCAAGGGAGCTGTGAAACTCCCAGGCCTTTTTAAGGAGATGATTTAAAAAAAAAAAAAAAACTGTGTTCATCTAATTCTGCCCTAACCGGAGCTCCCATGAGAACAGGGACTGGTAGCTGAGAAGACACATTCTCAGCAAGATGACACTCTACCATATGAACTAGAGTTTTTCTTGAAATTAATACGTTAGAGTAGATGCCTCAGGAAGTTGATTAAAGGACATCTTTCTGAGTCTGTTAAACCCCACCCCCTCCCAAGTACCAAGTACCAAGTACCAAGTACCAAGTACCAAGCCAACATGCTGCTTTCTTCCTAGATTTTAAACTAGCCACAAAAAAAAAAAAAACCCATAAATTTGGGCATAGTAAGGAAAGATTTTATTCAAAAAGATCCTTGTAGAAGTAAAATTACTTTAAATTTGTCAATTACTGTTTTAGTAGTGCTGAATCCACACACAAACACACACACACATGCACAGCTCACATTCAGTTCAATACATGAGAATGATCAGAGGACTAGGGAACAATGACGACAATCCTTACTATTACTAGTGACTTGTGGAATGTGGCCACTGTTCCCTTAAGTAGTAGCTGATTGTTCCTCACATCTCAGCAATCTCAGAGATAGGATGTTTGCTTTGGTATCTCATATCCCATTGCTATTTCTAATCATTTACTCATAAACATCTATTTTTGTTTATTTCATGTCACCTGACTACTCTAGCCTCTCTCCCTCTTTCTAGAGTTGTCAACCTTTTTTTTTTTTTTCATTTATTAAATTTTTACCTCCTCCTCCTCCCTTACTCAAGCCCAGTCATCATTCTTGGTGACATCAATATATGTACAGATATATTTTTCTCAATTCAGAGCCTCTTAGTTCATTGACCTACCCCCCATCTTCCTGCCTATTTCTGATCGTAAGCATCTGTCCCTAAGATTCTTGAATCTACTTCATCTTCCCTATCATTTGCTCAAGCAAAGTATTCTCTGTCTATGTAACTGCTTCTATTTTTACTTTGCATTTTCAAATACATCCATTATAACCTATAGAGGAATTTTATTCTAGCAACAAGGCTGCTCTGGTAAGGGATTATATCCAAAGAGCTGCTAGGTCTATGTGATCTGGTTAGCATTCAAACATACTCTGAATGACAGTATGATCTAGACAGAATACAAATACTCCCTTAATACATACCTTTAATTACAAACAATGAGTAAGTTTTGTTTGTTGAAGAAAGCAGAGATGTTTGAAAGTGATATCTGATTGAGTGGCCAATGAAGTGATGAATCAGAGAAAGGCTTGACAGAATGAGTCAGAAATAGGATATGCCAACTCACATGAGAACAGCACAAGAGAGGCTACTTAAGAGAACGACTCAGGAAAGAGGGACAGATAGCTCAAGGGAGCAGTGCGAGTATACACACACACACACACACACACACACACACACACACACACACACACACAGGTAGGGGGGCAGTTTTATCATTACAGGTTGTAGGTGGTGAAGACAGAATGAGCCAGAGAATAAGAAGGAGCCAGAAGATTAGAACAAACTGCCAGATTCAGTTTGAGACCAAGCAGAGTAATTCAGTCAGAAGTTGAGAGAAGCCGGTTTGAATCAGTCAGCTTAGAGAAAGAAGAGTTTGGGCCAGAACAGCTGAGTTGAACGCCACCAGGCGTCAGAAAGACCTAGCAGTAAGCCTCCAAGATAACAATTACATCTGGTGAGTAAAAATTATATTTAATACAACCAAATTCTTTACTTCAATAAAAATCCCATTGTTTACTGACATCTGCATTTGTTCCTAACCTATCAACTATATTTTATTTACCATGCTTTACATTTATCTAACTTTTCAATAATTGTTGTCAATCCCTTAAATACTCTTTGCCCCTGTATCTTTTGATTAAATCCATCTGAAAAAAATCTGTATGAATGCTATTGCCTACTTTTATCATGCCTGAATCAGTGTTCAATACATGGGAGAAACTTAAACATGAGAAAGACTGGAAGCATATCTTTTGATGACTGCATTTTCATGCGTGGTCTTAACACTACCTTCACTTCTGATGAGTGTCTTTAAGCAATTCAATTTCTCATTCTGTATTGACTATTTCCATGCTTTTCCATTATTTCCAAATCTTTTAACTCTGCCAGCTTTCCACACTGACAACAAAAATTTAAATGTTAGACATTTGTGTTCACTTCCTCATGAGCATAAACTTAAAAGACTGGTATAGCAGCACACACCAATAACCGCAGCATTTAGGAAATGGAGGTGGGATTTCAAAGCTACATTATATATTGTCTTTTTAAAAGTCCTAATAGTTTAGAAGCGGTTCTACCACTTACTGTCTGTGGTAACTCTTTCAAACCATATAGCCTTTTTATTTTTTCCTTGTAATATTTTTATGGAATAGCAGTACCTAATTAAAATACAGTCATAAAATGCAACATGTTACTGTAGGTAAAGAACTTATAATAGGGCTGGAGAGATGGCTCAGTGGTTAAGAGCACCGACTGCTCTTCTGAAGGTCCTGAGTTCAAATCCCAGCAACCACATGGTGGCTCACAACCATCCGTAATGAGATCTGACGCCCTCTTCTGGTGCATCTACATCAGCTACAGTGTACTTAGATATAATAATAAATAAATCTTTAAAAAAGAACTTATAATAATATCTGCTACATAGACGCCTATTCAACTGTTTGCTGCTTGATCTGTTATTATCCCCTTTGTCTACTATTATAATGAAAGAGCTGGCATTCTCTTATGTGAAAGCAAATTCATAGCACGTTAGTAGTCTATTTTTTCATTTATACTAAATGCTTCATTTAACAAAATACTAAACATGTGTTTACAATGTATCATGTACTTCCCTAGGCATTGAGCACACAGGCAAATATGAACTTGTAGCATTCAACTTAAAATAAGTTCATCAAAGCTGAATCAGAATGTGAAAAGTAGCTATCAAAGAGACAAGAAAGGTATATGGGTTCATAAAAGAATAGCATGTGGGTTCACAATACACCAGATATTACAGGGCAAATGGTTAACAAGTACTCACTGGCTACCATTTTGTTTCAAGATTAGGGAAAGAATAAATTAAAATTACATGAGACTTGGTAGCTGATATGTATTAGCCATCAACATCAGTTAAATTCCTCAAAAAGCAATGCAGAATATCAGGATCAACCCTACCATCCAATTGATTTATAGATCTTCAATTAAAATCGCTACATCAAGATCCCATGGGATCTCTTACCAAACTTATCCACCAACATCTATCTTCATTAGTTATTATTTACACTTTAACCTCTAAGTGGTCCATCTTCATCACCATTAATATTACACTATATTTGCTTGGAGACTTTCTATTTGGTCTCACATAATCTTGTGTTTTATGACATCATTTACTGGCCTGAGTACCATTTCCATTTAACACTTTAGTAGCTGTATGACCTAAGATGAGTTATTTCCTTAAACTGTTATTATTTCATCTGTAAACTGAGAACAATATTAATACCTGCTTTACAGAGCGTTCTGAGTATAAAATGAGATATAACACATAGAAACTGCTTTTAAAATAGTTGATTTTCCCTCTTGCTCTCGTGATCCTCTCTTGCTCTAACCTCCCTATTCCCACTCTCTTCCCATTCCCTTCCCCCTTCACTCTCCACATGCTCATGGCTGGCCTGGCTTCGCTTCGCTTCTCTTCTCTTCTCTTCTCTTCTCTTCTCTTCTCTTCTCTTCTCTTCTCTTCTCTTCTCTTCTCTTCTCTTCTCTTCTCTTCTCTTCTCTTCACTTCTCCTCTCCTCTCCTCTCCTCTCCTCTCCTCTCCTCTCCTCTTCTCTCTCTCTCTCTCTCTCTCTCTCTCTCTCTCTCTCTCTCTCTCTCCTTCTCTCCCTTTTTCCACCCTACTTCCCTCTTAACTCAACTCCCATGCCCTGAATAAACTCTACTCTATTCTAAAAAAAATGTTGATCTTAAAATATCTTAGAAACATTAGCTTTGAAAGTCACACATCTCAAGCATCCTCCCCATGTAAAATCACATTATTGTTTCTATTTATTTTCTTCCACACATGTTAACCAGTTGATTATCATTATTATTGTAATATGATCCCTTCAAAGCTAATGTTTCTATCTAAAATATGACAACCAAATATTATATGTACCTTCAACAATGAAGAACAAGGACCACAGACCACTAAGGAACACATTTCAATGATCATTTGATTCCATCTTCACCCTACTTATTTTCATAAATGACTATCACATTTTGAGTACATTCTTTGTTTATTGTATATTTTCTTTATTTACATTTAAAAATGAATCCATTTCCTGTTTTCCCCCTGGGAAACCCCCATCCCATCCCCTTCCCCCTGTTTCTATGAGGCTGTTCCCCCACCCACACACCCACTCCTGCCTCCCTGCCCTGGCATTCCCCTATACTGGGGCATCAAGCCTTCACAGAACCAAGGGTCTCCCCTCCCATTGATACCTGACCATGCCATCCTCTGCTACATATGTTGTTGGAGCCATGTGTCCCTCCGTGTGTACTCTTCGGTTGGTGGTTTAGTCCCTCTGAGCTCTGGGGGGGGGGGTCTGGTTGGTTGATATTGTTGCTCTTTCTATGAGGTTGCAAACCTCTTCAACTCCTTCAGTCCTTTCTCTAACTCCTCCATTGGAGACCCCATGCTCAGTCCAATGATTGAAAGTAAGCATCTGCCTCTGTATTGGTCAGGCTCTGGCAGAGCCTCTCAGGAGACAGCTATATCAGGCTCCAGTAAGCAAGCACTTCTTGGCATCCACAATAGTGTCTGCATTTGGTGACTATATGTGGGATGAGTCCCCAGGTGGGACAGTCTCTGGATGGCCTTTCCTTCATTCTATGCTCCACAATTTGTCTCTGTATTTTCTCCATTAAGTACTTTGTTCCCCCTTCTAAGGACCAAAGCACCCATACTTGGGTCTTCCTTCTTCTTCAGCTTCATGTGGTCTATGGATTATATCTTCATATTCTGAGCTTTTGGGCTAATATCCACTTATCAGTGAGTGTATACCATGCGTTTTCTTTTGTGATTGGATTACCTCACTCAGGATAATATTTTCTAGTTCCATCCATTTCATGAATTTCATGAAGTCATTGTTTTAATAGCTGAGTAGTATACCATTGTGTAAATGTACCACATTTTCTGTATCCACTCCTCTGTTGGAGGACATTTGGGCTCTTTCCAGACTCTGGCTATTATAAATAAGTCTGCTATGAACATAGTGGAGTACATTCTTAAACTATGACCCAAAGAATGTCTGAGATGGAATATGCCCTGACCATGGGAAATTCCTTGTAAAGGAGACCGATTTTCTTTGGGGGAGTATGGAATAGAATGAGAAGAGTAGGTGATATTTTAGAGCCACAAGAGATCAGATGTGGCAGAAATCCTAGCGATCAACATTGATTTTAGTGAATCACATTGAGATACTGGGGTTTGTCTTCTGGTCATGTGGCTGGCTAAAGGCGGCACTCAGAATTTCTAGTTCTCTTTGTTTCCTGTTTCCCTTATAAACTAGACTCTCCAACTCACTGACATTCTGGGGTCCATACTGTGTGTCCTTTCCTATTCCATTTCAGAGAAATAGAACCACCAGAGTTAAATTAGAAGGTTGAAACCATTTTGGTAAAGAATTAGGCAGTGCCCTGCTAGAAGTTGTTTTGGGTTTTGTACATCATTCTGATATACAACCTGTGCTTGGTTCCTCTATGAGGGTTTGAGCTGTGAGCAGATATCTACTGTATTGTTGTACACTTCTCTGTATAGATGAGACTGGCATCCTGGGGGTTCTGGGACTGGGTTTAAATCCTCCTGCATTGCCACTTCTTTTTGGATGGCATCACACCACTCACCTGGCAGGCTTGGGAAATCCAAGCTTTTACCTATTTGTCATTTTTCCTTAACAGATGGAGTTAAGATGTCCAGATGGAGACGAGAAAACTGTGGGACGCAAACAGCATTTGGACATTGCTTTAAAGTAGACATGCTTGGAAAGTCTCAATAGATATTACAAACAAAAATTTATACTTTGAATATGTAAGACATTATAAGTGAGGAAATCATTTTGATATAAATGAAAGTAGTATATTCTCTCATGTATATTGGGGTTTGATTTTTTTAATTTATGTATTTCCTATTTGGGACAAGAACCCTTAATGTGGGAGGGTCTAAGCCAAGGTAATCTATAAGTCCTTAAATCAGAGGTAAATAGTTTCCCATTGTGCTTCCAGTTCCATTATATCACCAGGGTCTTCCCTCTCTACACTCTACACTTAAAATCATAGAGCTAGAGAAATTGTTTGACCAAAGTGTAGATCATCTACTTTCTATTACTGCTAATATTATCTGGTTCTCCTTAAAGTGAGAAAGGAAGGGTAAACTTTGAACTATGGATAAGTGATAACACTATAATCTTTCATCAGGAAATAGGCCAGCCACAACTCAGAAGTCCTACCGCCTTCTAGAAATTAGTCCCTGTTACAAAAAAGACCAGATCACTAGAAGGCCTCTGGCAGAGATATATATACATGGATCAATTGTGTCAAATCCTGCATTGAATGACCAGGGACTTGGTTAGGATGAGTAACATTCTTCTTACTGATAACACATTTGGCCAGTTTTTATAATGCCTAGAATAAATATGCCTTTTATCACAAGATTGTATTTTCTTATTTTGCAATGTTCAGATATTATACTTTTGTTCAATATTACATGAGCTTTAGACAAACTTGAGAAAACTTGCCTTTATTAAATAACTTTTTCAATATATGTTTGGTATTCCAGCGGGGAAGTTCAACATGTTAGAGAATCAGTTTATAAATCCTGATTGTTCATAAGGAGTGTCCGTGAATTATTCTTAGTCGTCCATTACTAATACAACAGGTGATTATCAGCAGGTTCAGATATGGAAGGTATCTGCAATGAACTATTACATCCTAGGATTATGTTGTGGTGGAAGTCTATAATACCCATTGTCTCTAACCTCTAAAAGCCATTATATGGACTAAGAGGCACATTACTAAATATACATTATTTAAACATGACTTCTGCCACAGGTTCTGCCAAGTCAACTCTTAAGATTCTTTAGCGGCATAGGATGTGATGTGAATAATAGAGGATCATTTCTGCCTGCCTCCAAGTCTTTAGCCTATAGTATGTCAAGAGACTATGGAGCCCTCCAACCAGATGATTACCAGATAACACAAACCATCTCCCACAAACACTTTCTCCAAGGATATCATTGTAGTGGCCTTCCCTCTACCATATTGAGAAAAAACAAAGGAAGACAAAACAAACAAACAAAAACTAGTGACTGATGTGACCTATTTCAATTATTTTCCTCTAATATTCTAGGAAGAGCATTTTAATATATTTTTAATCTGATCAGATCATCTTTTAGGGTTTTCATATTATTCTTGGGAATGAAAAACTTGCAAAATGAATAGAAATATTATTGTTTGAAATGACTCTATGATATTGGCACATTCAATCCAGTAGCACTCAGATATCAGTAATATTTTTCAAAAGATAGAACTTGCATAACACAGACAACTTGCCAGGAACTATTTAAATACTCGAGTACCATATAGGCTAAACTAATTGAGATTTTACAATGAAAAAACTGGAAAAAAAAACATTAAATGACTTTCCAAAGGTTGTAGAGATATCATATTGCATAGCCAACAATAAAATCCAGACTACCTGGTTCAAGAATTTATGTAATGAGACACTTCTTTTTATGAGAATTGTCTAGAACATCTCTGAGAAGCTGTGGTTCATTCTCAATCAAGTATCCTCTTTCCCTTTACCCCACTATGGTACCCTTTTTAGATAATCCACCCTATACTTGTGTACATACACCCTTAGTGTATATACCACTAAAATTTGTGTGCAAATTAGACAAGAGCAGCAAATGGAAGTGTACACACATATCCCACAGCTCAACATTTTACTAAATAGTTAAATAAAAATGTGTTTTATCCTCCTAATTGGTTTTAAAAAATACTCTCGGAAGAAGCTTCAAGTCCAGCTTCCTAGACTTCTCAGAGTTCTTCACAAAAATGTAATCATGTAAAAGAAGTCGCACTATCTCTCTTCCTTGTACCACTCTGGTTCTATCTTGCACCATTGTATATTTATTATGTGTATGGGCAGATACTATAAGTGTGAAAGATCCACATCCATTCTCCAGAGTAGCTACCTTTGGCTTCAGTGCCTATTGCTGGGCATCTGCCTTTAAGAGAACAGACCCCAGAAAGAGACTTGAGAAAGCTCTGCAAGTAGCTTTTAAGCCATTTGAAAAAGAGAGAAAACTCACACATAGGAAGTACTATATAAATCTTAGCTATGATTACTCATCTCATGGAAATATAGGCATTAATATGACCATATGTGCAAATGAGACAGATGCCCATCCCTTAAAGTGGCATGACAGCTCTGATTGCCCATGCACAGAATTCCAACATATTTTGGCAAGACTAGCTTCCTGAGGTGTGGAAACACAATCTTCTAGTCCAGAGCTCATCAGTTTTCATGTGTGAATTCAAACAGATAGAGAAATAAATGTGCAACATCATGTTGTAAGCAAATTCTGTAACTCTTGGTAAAGAAGATTAAGGAAAGAAAATGAAGTGAGAGGGTGTCACAGGCACTTTCTCATGAAATAGACACAGCTGAGAGGAGGATTAGTTTTTTGTCCATCATATATAAACATGTTGAGTTGAAAAGAAGATATATATTGTGTAAAAATCAAATTAATGAAGTGTAGGACTTCTGAAACAGTATAGATACAGAAACAGAAATGTGCCCTACTCATTATTATTTTCCCAAGTACTGAAAAATGTCACCAACTACAGCACATTTCTTTGAATTATTGGTACATATTTTTTAGGAGTAATGCTTTGAAATGTAATTATGAGTTGGGAGGCTATGTATTAGCCCATTTTCACTCAATAATAAGTGATTAGTAGTAATCTCATCACCAGATGACCAAGACCTGGAAGACATAGTATAAAAGGCATGAGTCTTCCCTGGATTGCAACAGTTAAATTCAACCCCACACTTATGTTTTGGGCATCAGAGTCAGAAGATCAAAACACACAGAAATTTCTGAAATTCAACAATTATATCATTAAAAGTTCATAACCAATATATAAACACATATTTTAAGTGGGTGAAAAATTTTAATCAACATTTTTATAGGGAAGATGCATAGATAGATAATAAGCACATGAATAGATTCCTTATATCACTAGTTCATTAGGGATAAGAAATAAAATCACAATATGATGCCACCAAAAACCCATCAGGGAAGCTAATAATAAAACTATCAAGCATGGTGATTTATTAACAAGTATATTTAGAATTATAAGATGATCCAATAATTCTACCTCTTAGTCTATAACCAAGATCATATAAACTACGTACTCAGATATGTGTACTTCTATATTCATAGAAGTATTGCACATAACAGTTAAATGCTGAAGTAACTCATGTCCTTCAATAGGTAAATGGATAAGTAAAACATAATACATAATGGAATAATATTCAGTTTTCAAAAGAGGAACATTCAGACAATGCAATAACATAGATGAATCTTAAAGACTCATGCCTAATAAAATAAGCCATTTATAAAAGAATTATATTATCCAATTACATGTATAAGCAATATTTAGATTGGGGTAGAGATCTAAAGAGAATTATGAAAAAGGAAAAGAAATAGCTGAGAAGCACACAATCATATCTTCAACATCCTTAGTCATCACCAAAATGTAGATCAAAACTACTTTGCGATTTTATCTTACACCAGTCAGAATGGCTAAGATCAATAAAAAAATGGTGGCTCTTAGTAACAAGGCTGTGGAGTAAGGGGAATACCCATACATTATTGGTGTGACTACAAACTTATACAGCCACTATAGAAATCAGTGTAGTGGTTCCTCAAAAAGACTGGAATTGATCTATCTCATGATTCAACTAAACCACTCTTAAACAAATACCCAAAGGATGCTCAATCCTACTACAATAATATTTGTTCAGCCATGTTCATAGTGGCTTTATTCATAAAAGCCAGAAGCTGTAAACCACCTGGATGTTTCTAAACAGAATGAACAAAGAAAATGTGGTTTCTTTATACAATGTAGTATTACTCAATATCAAAAAAAAAAAAAAATGGCATCGTGAAATTTGCAGGTAAATGGATGGAGCTAGGAAAAAAGTCATCCTGAGTATAGTAGCACAGACCTGAAAGACAAAGGTTGTCTATATTTTTTCATATATGAGTGCTAGCTGTTGAGTCTTCAGTAAGTAAGCTATAATCATTTAACCACAAAGATAAGGTATAGAGTAAGGGATGAGAGAGGATGGATAGTTTTCCCTAGAAATGGGAAACAGAATAGATGATTATGGATGGGCAAGCAGGGATTGGAATTAGAAGCTCAAATAGAGTCAGGGAGGAAGGAGGGAAATGAATGAGGAAACATTGGGAGGGACAGATAAAACTAAGGGTCGTTTTAAGGGTAGTATGGAATCCTAGTGTCATAGACACTTCCTATAATATATACATGCATGAAGGTGAGCTAAATGAAATATCCAAATAATGGAGAGACAAAGCCCAACTGAGCATAGCTCATAACCAAATGAAGCATCCAATGCCAGAAATGGGATATATCAAATGGAGTTTTGGGGTAGCAGGATCCCATAAGAATACCGAAACTACCTAGGCTATTGTCAAGATTATTAGTTACCCTTCACAAACTGCTGGTAAGGTCCTATGGCTGAAGACAGCAACAGCTACTCACTGAACTCTCTCAAGTGGTACCTACCTAAAGCCTTCACCCCTACTTATTAGCGTTCATGGTATTAGAAAGTATTCTGCTTCCTACCAGAGGAGAAATGTAAATACCAAGCCAACTACAAACCCCTCAGTTCATAATGACCCGCCTAAAAGATTAGCTAGTGCTTATAGAAGCACAAAGCTTGTAGAAGTAACCAACCAATATCTAATTGGGTTTAAGACCCTCTCTATAAGATGGAATCTATCTCCAACACTGCTTGGGTGGCAAAGAACATGAGACCAGATAGGCCAGGGATCTAGGAGAACACCAAATATGACACCATTTTGCTAATGGAACATAGCAGTTAAATGATGCCAGACAACATACTACTATACTCATAGATCAGTCAGTGCCTTGCTCAGCCATCATTAGAGAAGCTTCCTCCTGCAACAGATGGAAACAAATACAGAGACCCAGAGCCGGACAAGCAGAGAGTGAGAGACCTTGGAAAACTTAATCATAAATCATATGTCTCCATTAAATCTACCCCTCGGGGCTCAGAGAACTTTGTGAAAGATGAAGTTGAAAGAGTAAGAGTTAGGGGGATGGTGGACATCATGGAAACAAGGTCTTCTAAATATAGCAGGACTAATGCACATATGAACTCACAGAGATTGTGGAAGCACCCACACAGGGCCTTCACAGGTCTGTGCCATATAGGGACCCAGTACTGAGAGAAGATGACATAGGCTCCCATCCCTAACCCAGAAGCTATTTCCAGTTAATAACCACTTGTAAATGGAAACTTAGTTTTATCCAACAGAGTTTCATTGGAGATACAAACCACTATTTAGGGCAGGCCCCATGCCCAGCAGTAGTTGATCAACACAAAATGAACTCAATGGCATCTTTGAAAGTTCTTTGTTCTATATTTGTTAGGGAAGTTTTTAAACCTTACAGTTCCTTAAGGTACATATTATGGTTTCTAGTTTTATAGGAGTCATGTATGTAAAAATGTGTATATCTCTGCATCTAGATATGATTCTTGTACCTTTTCTTTGGCTCATTTTCTTCTGTGTGTGTGTGGTTTTTTTTTTTGTCCTGATATAGTTTGATTTTGCTTCATCTTATTTCACTTTTTAAATAATTATTCTTTAGATTCCTCTTTGTTTTCTAACAAAGGCATGGATTCTAGAGGAAGAGAAGGTAGGAAAGAGCTCAGATAAGTTTGGGGAGAGAAAACTTTAATCAGAATATATTGTATGAAAAAAATTCTATATTCAGTTTTAAAAATAGAGAAAAAGTTCTACTTTGTGAGGATGAGACAGTTCTGGACTTGGATGGTGTTGAAGATTTCACACTGGTGTAAATATATTAATGCCGCTGAACTATACATCTAAAGACTGTTTAAAATGTTAAATTTTGTTATATATGCTTGTGGGGCAGTGGGCTGCACACAGACAGCCTGGTCTCCAGTCAAGCAAAGATCTAGAACTCTGGGGGACCCAATGTGTGGTGATTTCCATCTACATGGGACAGAAGGTGTTCGAACATGTCTCCTGGAACCCTGGCTCCTGTCAAAGTTAGCTCCCCTACAGCCCTGGCAGGAGAAGTGTGTAACTATCAGTCACACAGACACTGTCCCAAGCTCCTGGCATTCTGGCTAGACTCGACCCCCACAGTTACCTGACTATAGCCAGGTATGCTCCTCCCCACAGATACCTTATAGCCCAGCCCACTATAAAAGGAGCTGCTTGGCCCTTCCTTGCTCTCTTTAAGCTTTTACCTTTCTTACTCTCATCATTTGCCCTCCTTCTCTCTCCCTTGCCCCCTCTCTCCACGTGACCATGGCCGGCCTCTCTCTTTCTACCTTCTCTCTTTCCCATGCCTTTCTACAATAAAGCTCTAAAACCATAGACTGTCACTGCTCATCAAGGTCCACCATGCTTGAACTATGGGATAGGCTTTCCCCTAACAAGCTGCATCTAACCTCCCTCCAGAAGGCCTTCCTGCACTCCAGCCACAGACCAGACCAAGGACTCTCGCCTACATGGGAACCACACAGCTCCTCCCTCTCCCCCTCCCCTTTCCTCCCTTCTTCCCCAGGGATGACTGAGCCACCCCCGGGGCCCCCATTTGTTCTCAACTCTTCCAAAGTGTCCAGCGGTGTCTGGGATGCCCAAAACTGAGAACCTGGTACCTAAGACTATCCCTTGTCCACTACACGCCAACCTGGAGTCCAGTGGGTTCCTACAGCCAGACACCCACCAAGTGGAAAGCATGCTGCAGTCCATCAGCATCTTCCCACCCAGAGCAGCAGAACTCTGGTGGAACGCAGGTTTTCTCCCACTCCCTTTATTCCCCTGGTGCCCTGCGCCCAACATATGCTCGACTACAATAAAACATTAATTGTATGCATTCTTATTAACAACATACTTGTAAATCTCATTCATTCTATATGTGTATCTCAGCATTTTTAAAATAATATAACCAGTTGGTAGACTCTTTCCTGGGGAGTAATATTTGCCCTCTTAGCATTCTTTAGTTACCTGCAGCTTCTGGCTAAGCCTGGGGCCCCATGAGATGAACCCATTCCATGTTAGCATGTCTATTAGTGCCATCCTAATTCAAATCTTGTCTAGGCAGCCATGTTGATGAGCTTACAAGGGGTCCTCTTGACCTTAAAATCCTTCTATACCCCTCTTCTGTGGTATTCTTTCAGCCTCAGGATGTATGATGAAGGAGCTAGAGAAAGTACCCAAGGAGCTGAAGGGGTCTGCAGCCATATAGGAGAAACAACAATATGAACTAACCAGTACTCCCAGAGCTTCTTGGGACTAAACCACCAATCAAAGAAAACACATGGTGGGACTTGGGTCTCTAGCTGAATATGTAGCAGAGGATGGTCTAGTTGGCCATCAGTGGGAGGAGAGGCCCCTGGTCTTGCGAAGATTCTATGCTCCAGCATAGGTGAATGCCAGAGCCAGGAAGCAGGAGTGGGTGGGTTGGGGAGCAGGGGGAGGGGAGAGAGTATAGGGGATTTTCAGAGAGGAAACTAGGAAAGGAGATAGCATTTGAAATGTAAATGAAGAAAATATCTAATAAAAAAGAAAAGAAAATGTATTCAAGTACTCTATGGAATAAGGAAGTTTTATTTCTATATTTAAACATATATAACACAGTAGAGAAAAGGAGGTCATGAATTACAAGGATTAGAAAGGAGGTACAAGAGAGGGACTAGGGGATAGGAAAGGGAAGGGGGAAATGATGCAACTATTTTCATTTAGTGTGTGTGTGTGTATGTGTGTATGTGTTTGTGTGTTAAAAGTAATATAAAAATCATTGTCTCCTTTCTATCTTAAGGAAAAGCACACATGAATTTTGCCTTTGTATTGGACAGCTACTCTTAAGCATGAGGTCTGCTCCTAGACTCGGCTTGATAGGCCAATGGTGTCCCTCCATTGAAGAAAATTGATTTTCCCTTAACTAGCAGGTAGAAGTTGCAAATAGATTTTATGATAAGGATGGGAATGAATGCCCACTTCTCTTCTTCTTTGTTCTCCTCTAGATTTTGTCTGGCTTGAATTTATACAGTCTTATGCACAGTGCTCAGTCTCTGTGAGTTCATACATACGTACTTTAAGCCTTTTGTGTCTGTAAAATGCTATTTCCTTGGAATCATCTACCAACTCTGGATCTTATAACCTTTCTATCTTCTTTACTCCATAGACCCAAGAGCCTTGTGAACAGGGAGAAAGAACATGAGGTTGGGTGAGTATGGAGCAGGGGTTGGAAGAATACAACTCTGGGAGGATTTGGAGAAGGATAATAATATGATCAATCCATATATGTGAACATTTTGGGGAAATGAAAGATATTTTTAAAAACATATTAAAACATCACTTTTATCACACTTAAGTTTTTGAAGATTATTGTATATTTTAGGCGATATTTGCTTCCTAATAATCAAGTCACTTCAAATACAAGCCTTTGCTGAACTGTTTCTTTTTTATCCTTTAGAATATATAAACATGTACTCTATAAATGCAAGTATTTTAAATTAGAAGTGAATAAAAATTCAAACTCTAAAATAGGATAACCTTTAGTATGTTTTAGACTCTAGATATAATATATTCATATTTATCTTAGTGTTTTAAAATAAATTTCAAAATCTGGGAATAAACTTGATGCTCTAGGAACATATTTGTCCTCAGGCTGTAAAACAGGTGAGACTGTCCTTTGATTTGGGCAATTTAAAATCTGAAAGCATAGAAAAGAGTTTCTCAACCATGGGACTATTGATATTTAGGTGCCAATAATTATTGCTGAAGTGCTATCCAATGCACTGCCAACTGTTAGCAGTTGGGGCCCCTTGGCCCTCCACATTGCATGGCCAATGTGCCAAGAAAAGTGGACTAAACCTTTGTGAAAGACCAACTTTGAAGGCAAAAACTGGCATTCCTTGGACATAGAACATATTTATAAGAATTTAACCTTTGACTACAGGGGAAAAAATGCTAAAATGTTAGGTAGAAGTATTGAGATATGTTTACTGAAAATGGCCAAATGATTGGTACCTTGTTAACACTGATTATTCTTCAGGTTAACAAAAGGGTGATTTACTGTTGACTTTTATTTCAATGACAGAAATTACTTCTTTTGAGTCTGTTCTGTACTGTCACTGGATATATCATGTATAAAGAGGGTTATTATGAGGAATTGGCTTATGCTATTATAAAGACAGAGAACTCCCATTATATGCCATCTGTATTCTAAAGATGCTGAGAAAACAATGATATAATAATAATACAATTTCTGTCTATGGTTAAGAAAATTCATGGTGTAAATCCTAGTCCAAGAGTAGTGCATACTCCCTGAAGCAGGCAAGAAAGAAGTACAGATGGATTTCCCTATTTCTCCTTTTGTTTTTATTTAGTTGCTTACCAGGTATGTCCACCTACGTAAGGAAGAGCAAACTAATTACTAGATCCAACATTAAAATTTTAATATCATCTGGAAACATACTCAAAGACAATGATGATGATGATGATGATGATGATGATGATGATGATGATGATACTTAATCTGGGTACTTTTAGGTCAAATTAACATAAGAAATTAACTGTCATGCTGAACTTAGTTAACTAGAGGTAGGAAGGCTATCATAGGATATTTATGTTGACTGAACATATAAGGTACTCAACACAGAGGTGTGTCTCAGTACTTAATAATCTAGAATGGACAATAAACACTTAAAGAAATGTCCAATATCCTTTGTCATCAGGGAAATCAAAACAACCCTGAGATTCTGCCTTACACAAATCAGAATGGCTAAAATAAAATAACTCAAGCAACATCACATGCTGGCAAGGATAAGAGAAAAAGGAATACTCCTCCATTGCTGGTTGGATTGCAAATTTGTACAATCGCCTTAAAAATCAATCTGGCATCTTCCCAGGAAATTTGAAATAGTTCTACCTGAAGACCCAGGTATACCACTCCTGGGCATATACCCAAAAGGTGCTCCATCATACCACAGGACATATGCTCCACCATGTTCATAGCACCCTTATTGTTAATACCCAGAAACTAAAACAACCTAGATGTCCCTCAACCAAAGAATGGATACAGAAAATGTGGTTCATTTACACAATGGAATACAGGTCAGCTGTTAAAATAAAAACATTATGAGATTTGCAGACAAATGGATAGAACTAGAATATGATCCTGATCAGAAATATTATCCTGAGTAACATGGACCCAAAAGAACATGCATTGTATGTACTCACTGATAAGTGGATAGTAACCAAAAGGTATAGAATGACCATGATACACCCCACAGACACTAAAAATTTAAACAAGAAGGAAGATGCAACTGATCATGCCTCAATACCACTTAGAAGGGGGAACAAAATAATCATGGGAGGCAGAGGGAGGGAGAGACCTGTGTGAGAGATGGAAGTAGGAGGGGAAAGGTGTGAGAAGAGACAGGAGAGAGGCCCAGAGAACCAGGAGAATGAACGGAAATCTGAAGTTTGCCTGGGGTCGGGTGAGGGAATCTCTAGTCCCTGAGGTTGGGATAGGGAAGTCACCTTGGAGTCCACACAAGTGACTTTAGCCAAGATGCCTAAGAGTAGGGACATGGAACCTGAGCAGACCACCTCATGTAGACAGGCGGGGCCCCCAATGGAAAGGACATCTACCCACCCATAAAACTTTTGACACAAATTTGTCCTATCTAAAAGAATACAGGGACAAAGATGGAGCAAAGACCAAAGGAATGGCCAACCAATAACTGGCCCAAACTGAGACCCATTCGATGGGCAAGCACCAATCCCTGACACTATTAATGATATTCAGTTATGCTTATAGAGGGGAGTCTAGCATAACTGTCCTCTGAGAGGCTCTACCCAGCAGACTGAAACAAATGCAGACACCCACAACAAAATATTGTACAGAGGTCAGGGACCCACATAGAATACTTGGGTGAACAAGTGAAGGCCCTGAAGGCTTAGTTAACCAACAGTTCACCAATTATTTGGCTAATTGGGACCCCCCCCCCCCGGGAGCTCACAGAGACTGAGCAAGATTTGGGCACAGGGGTAAAATTCCTCAACAGAACACCAATGGCCTGTGCTATAAGATCACAAATCGACAAATGGGACCTTATAAAATTGCAAAGCTCCTGTAAAGCAAAAGATGCTGTCAATAAGACAAAAAGGCCACCAACGGATTGGGAAAGAATTATTACCAATCCTAAATCTGATAGGAGGCTAATATCCAATATTTAAAAAGAGCTCAAGAAGCTGAACACCAGAAATTCAAATAACCCCATTAAAAAATGGGGTACAGAGCTAAACAAAGAATTCTCAATGGAACAATGCCAAAGGGCTGAGAAGCACTTTAAAAAATGTTCGAAATCCTTAATCATCAGAGAAATGCAAATCAAAACAACCCTGAGATTCCACCTCACACCAGTCAGAATAGCTAAGATCAAAAATTCAGGTGACAGCAGATGCTGGCAAGGTTGTGGAGAAAGAGGAACACTCCTTCATTGCTGGTGGGATTGCAAGCTGGTACAACCACTCTGGAAAACAGTCTGGCAGTTTCTCAGAAAACTAGACATAGTACTACCAGAAGATCCAGCAATACCTCTACTGGGCATATACCCAGAAGATATTCCAACTGGTAACAAGGCCACATGCTCCACTATGTTCATAGCAGCCTTATTTATAATAGCCAGAAGCTGGAAAGAACCCAGATGTCCCTCAACAGAGTAATGGATACAGAAAATGTGGTACATTTACACAATGGAGTACTACTCAGCTATTGAAAACAATGAATTTATGAAATTCTTGAGTAAATAGATGTATCTGGAGGATATCATCCTGAGTGAGGTAACCCAATCACAAAAGAAATCACTTAACATGCACTCACTGATAAGCGGTTATTAGCCCCAAAACCTAGAACACCCAAGATACAATCTCCAAAACACAAGAAAATCAAGGAAGACCGATGCGTGGATACTTCATTCCTCCCTATAATAGGGATTAAAATATGCATGGAAGGAGGTGCAGAGACAAAGTTTGGAGCTAAACGAAAGGATGGATCATCCAGAGAATGCCCCACCCAGGCGGTCCATCACATAATCAGCCACCAAATGCAGACACTACTGCCTAGTTGGCCATTATTCAGGAGGAAAGGCCCCTGGTCTAGCAATATTTATATGCCCCAGTACAGGGGAATGCCAGGGCCAAATAGTGGGAGGGGGAGGGGAGGGGAGCAGGGTGGGAGGTGGGAATCGGGGCCTTTTGGGATAACACTTGAAATGTAAATGAAGATTTTCCATCTTCTAATACATATGCAGCTAGAGACATGAGCTCTGGGGGTTCTGATTAGTTCATATTGTTGTTCCATCTATACCCCTACAGTTCTTGGGTACTCTCTCTCTAGCTCCTACATTGGGGACCCTGTGTTCTGCCCTATAGATGATTGTGAGCATCCACTTCTGTATTTGTCAGGGACTGTCAAAGCCTCACAGGAGACAGCTATATCAGGGTCCCTTCAGCAATATCCTGCTGGTGTATGCAGTAGTGTCTGCATTTGGTGGCTGATTATGTGATGGACCACCCGGGTGGGGCACTCTCTGAATGAGACACACATTTCTTCAGAGACTTGAAGTTCTTGTCATACAGATCTTTCACTTCCTTAGTTAGAGTCACACCAAGGTATTTTATATTATTTGTGACTATTGTGAAGGGTGTTGTTTCCCTAATTTCTTTCTCATGCTGTTTATCCTTTGTTTAGAGAAAGGTCACTGATTTGTTTGAGTTAACTTTATATCCAGCTACTGCACTGAAGTTGTTTATCAGTTTTAGGAGTTCTCTGGTAGAATCTTTAGGGTCACTTATATATACTATTATATCATCTGCAAATAGTAATATTTTGACTTCTTCCTTTCCAATTTGTATCCCCTTGATGTCCTTTCATTGTCGAATTGCTCTGGCTAGGACTTCAAGTACTATATTGAATAGGTAGGGAGAAAGTGGGCAGCCTTGTCTAGTCCCTGATTTTTGTGGGATTGCTTCCAGCTTCTCTCCATTTAGTTTAATGTTGGCTACTGGCTTGCTGTACATTTCCTTTATTATGTTTAGGTATGGGCCTTGATTTCCTGATCTTTCCAAGACTTTTATCATGAAGGGGTGTTGGATTTTGTCAAATGCTTTCTCAGCATCTAATGAGATGATGATGTGGTTTTTGTCTTTGAGATTGTTTATACAGTGGATTACGTTGATGGATTTCCGTATATTAACCTATCCCTGCATCCCTGGGATGAAGCCTACTTGATCATGATGGATGATCATTTTGATGTGTTCTTGTAGTCAGTTTGGGAGAATTTTATTGAGTATCTTTGCATCGCTACTCATAAGGGAAATTGTTCTGAAGTTATTTTTCTTTGTTGGGTCTCTATGTGTTTTAGGTATCAGAGTAATTGTGGCTTCATAGAATGAATTGGGTAGAGTACCTTCTGTTTCTATTTTGTGGAATAGTTTGAGGAGTATTATCGGTTTGTGGAGCAGGCATGCCAATCTGCCATGAGTACAAGTGGAGGTACAGACCAGCAGGGTTATGGGCTTGGGCAAAGTTAGATAGATCCCAAGTCTGCTAGCTGATGTGGATATTGAAGTGGGGGGTCTTTCTGGGAGAAGTAGGGCAGACTTTCTGGGAGAAGTAGGGCAGACTTTCTGGGAGACAGGCAGGCTGTGGGGTTGGAATGGGGTGGGGCATAGGCATGCTCATGTGTCATGGGTACAGGTAAAGGTCCAGACTTTAAGAACCTTAATGCTTTGTGTAAATATTTATTAAACACCTACTGTTCTTCCATTATGATTTTTATTATTTATGTTAATATCTCTCTATCTAAAGTTTGGCAATTACATTGCCTATAAAGTGGACATTAACTCACATTGATTAATTAATAATATAGCACTTTTGGTGGGATTTTATATATTCTTTTTTTTTTTTTTTTTTTTTTTTTTTTTTTTTTTTTTTTTTTTTGGTTTTTCGAGACAGGGTTTCTCTGTGTAATCTTGGCTGTCCTGGAACTCACTCTGTAGACCAGGCTGGCCTCGAACTCAGAAATCCACCTGTCTCTGCCTCCCGAGTGCTGGGATTAAAGGCGTGCACCACCACGCCCGGCGGGATTTTATATATTCTTGTCAGCTAAAAATAAGTGCCTATGTTGCCACCATCAACATGGCATACTTTTCTATTAGACTGAGCTTAGACTAGAATCCAAATATGATCCAGCATGCTTATAATTCTAACACTTGGGAGGCTAAGTCAGGAAAACTGTCAGAAGTTGAAAGGTCAGCTTGGGCTGCATAGGCACTATCAAGTCAGTCAGTGTTACTATATAGCAAGACCTTATTTCTGAGGTGAAAAAATAGTTTAGAATAGAAGGGAAATTATGGGGGTGGATTACATGCATATGTGTGTGTGTGAAATTTGGGGTAAAATTAGATCATGGTAAATTGCATGTCTAAGTTTTGGCCTACATAGCTGCAAAATACATGATGAAAAATGCAAGAGGATGGACAGCACAAAATATTTAAACAGGAGCAAGTTAGCAGGATCAGGGATGTTAGGACTAAAGGCCTAAATGCAAATAAAGGAGTCAAGGAAAAAAAAGCAGCTAGGAGTGTCTGGGTGGGGGAGGAAAATAGCAATGGAGACATAGAACATCATGCAATGCTAAGTGTCACCAGGAACCTCTAGTTACTGCCTGGTAAGTCTCATTTACTATTGACCCTTGTCTGAGGAATATTGATGATCAAACTGATATAGCACATCCTCATCCCAAAATTGTCATATTGAATTGAGGGTCAAGAAGGCTACATGGTAGCTGGGAGTGGTGGCACACGCCTTTAATTCCAGTACTAGTGAGGCAGAGACAGGCGGATTTCTGAGTTTGAGGCCAGCCTAGTCTTCAAAGTGAGTTCCAGGACAGCCAGGGCTATACAGAGAAACCCTGTCTTGAAAAACAAAAAACAAAAAACAAAAAACAAAAAACAAAAAACAAAAAACAAAAAAAAGAAGGCTACATGGCGTTTGGGCAATAAATATGATTATGCAAAACCTACTGCTCTTTATTTTTCTAAAGCATGTGCTACAAAGGATTGTAATGAGAAAATGGGGTGATTTGTACTTGGAAATATCTTATTGAAAAGTTCTGTGTGCCAATTTTAATGAGTGTGTTGTTACTAAACTTAATAAAAGAGTCAAGAGCAAGAACACACTTTCAACTTCTTCATAATGAAAGTGAATCCAGAATGAGACTGATTCAAATTGCAACAGGCTTGATCCTCCAATATTTTCAATCAACTCTATTAAATTATGTTGTAAGATGGGTTGATTAGCAATACATTAACTCATTAACTTTGAAAGTCTAACCACCTTGTGTTCTCCAAGAATAACATCCAAGTACCCTCATTTATATACATTGCATTCACTCATACAGGCTTTCTAGAGAGAAAAATAAAACTCATAACTAAAAAATAAAGTGCTAGTAACACAATAGCACAATAATTCTAAGGAACAATACCACAATTATGCCTTTGAATTCTGAAAGCATAAATCCAAACCTACTGTAGGCACGAACTTGTAAAAATAACAGGCAGATGGTATGTAGAAATTCATGCAGCTTTTTTTTAAAAAAGCAATAATATTGTCCTTTGCGTTGGGCAAGCTTCTTCCTTGAAAGGAACTCAGGTTTCAATACATAAGCTCTGTCCCTTCCGTGCTTTTCTTTGTCCCATTAGTGTGTTTTCTGAGTTACTCTAAGTCTGGATGCAGAGAGCTGTGCTGTAGGAGGACTTCTAGAGTCATGTACCTCACCCCTTTCTATACTGTGGAGAGCAAATAGGCCTCCAGAAACAACTTGTACCTCCTGCTCTGCTCTAGATGCTGTAGTGGCCACAGAAGGGAGGCTGAACCTCATCATTCATGCATATATTGATTCATTTAGTAAATCCTAACAGAATAGAGACATTCATTCACTTAGTAATGAATTTTACTAAAGTTCTGGCCCCATTTTCAACACTTCTGACTTCTGATGTACAAATAATAATAGTAATAATAATAATAATAATAATAATAATAATAATAATAATAATAATATCATGTATTAAGCATGGAGCAAGAAATCTGCTTGATAACACATTTATTGAGATAAAAGTCAGGTGTTATACAATTCATCCACCAAAAGCATAGAATTCCATGTTTTTAATATATTTACAAAGTTATGCAACCATTGCCACAATTAATTTTAAAGCCTTTTCATCATCCGCAAAATAAATCCAGACCTAAGATAATCCAAAATCTGACTCATGCCATATATTCTTAGGCAACTCACCTAACCTTTGTTAACATACTCAAAATACATTGTGTTAAATTCTCAAGAATGAGTTTTAAAAAAAACATATTTAAAAGGGAAACTCAAGAGGCCTTGCATTCAGTCCTAAATACTAGGGGAAAAAAGGAAAGAGGCATAAAAACAAATAACAGATCCACTTCAGGCTTAAGAAAATGGTAAACTATTTTTTTCTTTGTATTTGTAAAAACATGTCTCTTATGGTTACTATATATAAATACGGTCTTATGTAGTTTTGGGGGGGGGGTCTAGTTTTCCTCATTGATAATAGTCTTTTTTAAGGTTCATCAATACTACAGCATCAGCCAGTACTTTATTCATTTTTATAGCCAAATGAAATTTCTGATATGCTAATATGAAGATTTTTTTAACTCATCAGTTGATGGATATTTGTACCATTTGTAATCTGGCTACTATACATAAATAAGATGAATGGGTATATACAAACTTTTATTTAGATCCATACATTCGACTTGCTTGGCTATGCATCTAGGGATGAAATTGTGCCAGATTAAATGGCAATTCAATGTTTAAATCTTGAAAGTTTTCCATGCTCTTTTCCAAAGTAGCTGCAGCACTTATAACCCCATTAGTAATATAGAAGGACTTCAATTTCTCTGCACCCTTGCTCAAACTAGTTATTATCTGACTTTTAAAAATAGTTACCCTCTTGATCATTAGTGTTATGTTCCATTTTTGTTTGATTAACATTTACTTAATGAGTAATAGTATTGAGCATTTTTAATTCACTTGTTGGCCACCTGTGCACGATCATTGGTTGATTACCTTTCAGTTTCCTTACTTTAATTGATCTCTAATTAGTAAATTATCAATTTTATTTACATATCATCCATATGTGTTATCTATCAGGCATATAATTCAAAAGAATTTTATCCTAATTCATGAGTAGTCTTTTCATAATTTTTATTAGATATTTTCTTAATTTACATGTCAAATGCTATTCCGAAAGTCCCCTCCCCCTCCCCCATTCCCTCTCCCTGCTCCCCTGCTCCCCTGCCCACCCACTCCCACTTCTTGGCCCTGGCGTTCCCCTGTATTGGAGCATATAAAGATTGCAGTACCAAGGGGCCTCTCCTCCCAATGATGGCTGACTGGGCCATCTTCTGTTACATATGATGCTAGAGACATGAGTTCTGAGGGTTCTGTTTAGTTCATATTGTTGTTCCTCTTCTAGGGTTGCAGACCCCTTCAGCTCCTGGTGTTCTATCTCTAGCTTCTCCAATGTGGGCCCCGTGCTCCCTCTTATGGATGACAGTGAGCATCCACTTCTGTGGGAGTCAGCTATATCAGGGTTCCTTCAGTAAACACTTGCTGTCCTATGCAATAGTGTCTGAGTTTAGTGACTGATTATGGAGTGGATCCCCAGTGGGTTAGTCTCTGTATGGTCCATCCTTTCATCTTAGCTCTAAACTTTGTCTCTGTAACTCCTTTCCTGGGTATTTTGTTTCCTATTCAAAGGAGGAATGAAGTATCCACACGTTGGTCTTCCTTCTTGATTTTCATAAGTTTTGCAGATTGTATCTTGGGTGTTCTAAGTATCTGGGCTAATATCCATTTATCAGTGAGCACATATCCAATGACTTCTCTTGTGATTGGGTTACCTCACTAAGGATTATGTCCTCCAGATTCATCCATTTGCCCAAGAATTTCATAAATTCATTTTTTAATAGCAGAATAGTACTCCATTGTATAAATGTACCATATTTTCTGTATAAATTGTGCCCAGGTCGTGCAGAGCAGGTCTGCACAGGTCAGTTCCTGGACCGCAAAGGGTCACCCAGACCCTGTCAGCACAGATCAGCTCACGGACTGCAAGGGGTGAGTGAGCGAACAGCTGAACAGTACACCTTTGCGACAGAAACAGCTCTAGGCATCCAGGTTCCCTCCCCGCCTAAGGAGAGTTCTCCCTCCACCTGGGTGAGGGCCTTCCCTGCCAGAACTGGTGAGAGACCCATAATTTTTAAATACAGAGTCTACTCTGGCTGGCCTGGAACTTGCTTTGTAAATAAGGCTGGCTTAAAACTCGGAGATTCACCTGTCCCTTTACTTGTCACTGTCCATGCCCCTGTTCCTTCTCCTTCATCTGTCCCTTGCACCTGCATCTCTGCCACTGCCCCTGCCCTTGTCCTTGCCTCTGGCCCTGGCCCTGCCCCTGGCCCTGCCCCTGGCCCTGGCCCTGCCCCTGCCCCTGTTTCCTAAATATCTGGATTAAAAGTACTCCACTCATGGACCAACCAGTGACTGCTGCAGCAGGGAATCCATCCCATAATCATCCACCAAACACAGACACTATTGCATACACCAGCAAGATATTGCTGAAAGGACCCTGATATAGCTGTCTCTTGGGAGGCTATACCAGTGCCTGGCAAACACAGAAGTGGAAGCTCACAGTCAGCTATTAGATGGAACACAGATTTCCCAAGGGAGGAGCTAGAGAAAATACCCAAGGAGCTGAAGGGGTCTCCAACCCTATAGGTGGAAGAACAATATGAACTAACTAGTACCCCCAGAGCTCATGTCTCTAGCTGCATATATATATATAGCAGAATATGGCCTAGTTGGCCATCATTGGGAAGAGAGGCCCCTTGGTCATGCAAACTTTATATGCCCCTGTACAGGTGAATGCCAGGGCCAAGATGTGGGAGTGGGTGGGTAGGGGAGCAGGGCAGGGGATGGAGGAGGGTTTAGGGGACTTTTGGGATAACATTTGAAATGTAAATGAAGAAAATATCTAATAAAAATTGAAAAAAAAAGTACTCCACTCTATTTTCTCATTACCGTCATGTTTTTGTGAGTCCCAAAATTTGCATTATTGAAATCTAATTTATCTATTTTGTTGTTGTTGCTCATATCAAAGTGTCATGACAAAGAATCCATTGACAGAGTCAGAGTTTTGAAGGTTTTCTAATTTGAGTTTGAACATCTATGTCTTTAATCCATTTTTAATCAAAATTTGTATAGTATGTGAGATGAAGGTCCAACTTTGTCTTTTCCATATGGTTCTCCAGTTGTCTGGGCACCATTTATTGAATAAAGTACACTTCATTCCCATTGAAATGTTTTGACATGAGACTGTCAAAAGCTGAGTGGTTGGACTAGGTGACATGTGACTATAATCTCAACACTTAGAAGGTAGAGGCAAAAGGAAGAGGAGTTCAAAGTCATTCTCAACCACAAACAGTCTTCAAAGCTGGGCAGGACCACAAAAAAACTGTTTCTCATAACTAATGCCATATTGTGCTTGCACACAGGAGCCTGGCATGGCTGTCCTCTGAGAGGCTCTACCAGCAGCTGACTGAGACAGACACAGATCCTTACAGCCAGCCATTGGACTGAGGAGAGGTGTCCACCTGGGAGAGCTTTGCCTGCCTGAGCTCGAGGGGGAGCCAACTTGGGTCCCAGGTCCCTCAGAGACAAGTCTGCACAGGTCAGCTTGCAGACTGCAAAGGGTGAGTGAGCAGACTGCTAAGCAACACAGCTTCTGGAAGAGATCCAGTTTCAGGCTCTAGACATCCAGGCACCCTCCCCGCCTGAGGAGAGGTGTCTGCCTGGGAGGGCTTGGCCTGCCAGGTCTGGTGAGGGAGCCATCTTGGGTCCCAGGTCCCACAGAGACCAGTCTGCACAGGTGAGAGTGCAGACTGCAGAAGCAACACTGCTTCTGGGACAGAACCAGTTTCAGGCTCTAGACATCTAGGCACCTTCCCCTCATGACAAGTGGTGTCGGCCCAGGAGGGCTTTGCCTGCCAGAGTTCATGAGGGAGCCAACTTGGGTCCTGGGTTCCTCAGAGACGAGTCTGTGCAGATGAGTGAGCAGGCCACAGAGGCAACACATCTTCTGGGACATGCCCTATATTGGGCCTTCATCTTTAGCCAAGAGGCAGGTCTGAACACCAGACCTCGGTGCACCTGCCCTGCAAGAGGAGAGCTTGCCTGCCGAGACTACTCCGACCACTGAGACTTAGAACAGAGCAGGACTCCCAGGACTGCTGACAGAAGCTAACAAAATCGCAGGTGGAATAAGCTCCAACCAGAGACAACTATAACAACTAACTCCAGAGATTATGGATGGTGAAAGGCAAATGTAAGAATCTTAATAAGAGAAACCAAGACCACTCACCCACATCAGAACCCAGCACTCCCACCTCAGCCAGTCCTGGATACCCCAACACACCAGAAAAGCAAGACTAAGATTTAAAATCATATCTCATCTGAAAAATGTTCAACATCCTTAATCATCAGGGAAATGCAAATCAAAACAACACTGAGATTCCACCTCACACCAGTAAGAATGACTAAGATCAAAAATTCAGGTGACAGCAGATGCTGGCGAGGATGTGGAGAAAGAGGAACACTCCTCCATTGCTGGTGGGATTGCAAGCTTGTACAACCACTCTGGAAGTCAGTCTGGCGTTATCTCAGAAAATTGGACATAGTACTACCAGAGGATCCAACAATACCTCTCCTGGGCATATACCCAGAAGATGTTCCAACTGGTAAAAAGGACACATGCTCCACTATGTTCATAGCAGCCTTATTTATAATAGCCAGAAGCTGGAAAGAACCCAGATGTCCCTCAACAGAGGAATGGATACAGAAAATGTGGTACATTTACACAATGGAGTACTATTCCACTATTAAAAAAAAATGAATTCATGAAATTCTTGGGCAAATGGATGTATCTGGAAAATATAATCCTTAGTGAGGTAACCCAATCACAAGAGAACTCATTGGATATGCGCTCACTGATAAATGGATATTAGCCCAGAAACTTAGAGTACCCGAGATACAATTTGCAAAACACAAGAAAATCAAGAAGGAAGACCAGTGCGTGGATACTTCATTCCTCCTGTGAATAGGAAACAAAATACCCAGGAAAGGAGTTACAGAGACAAAGTTTAGAGCTAAGAGGAAAGGATGGACCCTACAGAGACTACCCCACCAGGGGGGATCCATCCCATAATCAGTCAGTAAACTCAGACACTACTGCATAGGACAGCTAGTGCCTACTTAAGGGAACCTGATATAGCTGCCTCATACAGAAGTGGATGCTCATAATCATCTATATGATGGAACACAGGGCCCACAATGGAGAAGCTAGAGAGCTGAAGGGGTCTGCAACCCTAGAAGAGGAACAACAATATGAACTAACCAGAACCCCCAGAACATATGTCTCTGGCTCTACATGTGGCGGAGGATGGCCTAATCGGCCATCATTGGGTGGAGAGGCCCCTTGGTGTTGTAATCTTTATGTGTCCCAGTGCAGGGGAATGCCAGGGCCAGGAAGTGGGAGTGGGTGGGCAGGGGAACAGGGCGGAGGGAGGGGGGAACTTTCAGGATGACATTTGAAATGTGAATTAAGAAAATATCTAATAAAAACTACTTGATAAAAAAATCATATCTCATGGTGCTGATAGAGGACATTAAGAAGGACATTAAGAAGGACATTGATAACTCACTTAAAGAAATACAGGAGAACACTGCTAAAGAGGTAAAAGTCCTTAAAGAGGAAACACAAAAATCCCTTACAGAACTACAGGAAAACACAACCAAACAGGTAATGGAATTGAACAAAACCATCCAAGACCTAAAAAGAGAAGTAGAAACAATAAAGAAAACCCAAAGGGAGACAACTTTGGAGATAGAAACACTAGGAAAGAAATCAGGAACCATAGATGTGAGCATCAGCAACAGAATACAAGAGATGGACGAGAGAAGATTCCATAGAGAACATGGGCACAACAATCAAAGAAAATGAAAAATGCAAAAAGATCCTAACTCAAAACATCCAGGAAATCCAGGACACAATGAGAAGACCAAACCTATGGATAATAGGACTAGACGGGAATGAAGATTTTCAACTTAAAGGGCCAGCAAATATCTTCAACAAAATTATAGAAGAAAACTTTCCAAACCTAAAGAAAGAGATGCCCATGAACATACAAGAAGCCTACACAACTCCAAATAGACTGGACCAGAAAAGAAATTCCTCCTGACACATAATAATCAGGACAACAAATGCACTAAATAAAGATACAATATTAAAAGCAGTGAGGGGAAAAGGTCAAGTAACATATAAAGGCAGGCCTATTAGAATTACACCAGACTTCTCACCAGAGACTATGAAAGCCAGATGATGCTGGACAGATGTTATACAGAACCTAAAAGAACACAAATGCCAACCCAGGCTACTATACCCAGCAAAACTCTCAATAACCATAGATGGAGAAATCAAAGTATTCCATGATAAAACCAAATTCACACAATATCTTTTCACAAATCCAGCCCTTCCAAGGATAATAAAGGGAATCCACCAACACAAGGATGGAAACTACACCCTAGAAAAAACAAAACAAAACAAAAAAAGTAATCCTTCAACAATCCTAAAAAAAGACAGCACCAAGAACAGAATCCCAACTTTAACATCGAAAATAACAGGAAGCAACAATTACTTTTCTTTAATTTTTCTTAACATCAATGGACTCAGTTCCCCAATACATAGCTTCACATGAGCTGCTACTCAGTTCTCTCTCAAGATTCAGCAGGAGAAAAAATATTAAAATGTAAGAAGTCAATAGTAGACGTGTTACAGAAGTACCACCAGTTTCAATAGAACAAATTGTCCTGATCAGTGCTTACCTCACATAATATACACAAAATTTACATGCCCTTATAAATATTTAATACTTAAGACTTCTTACTGTATTAAGTCCAATAGTACATACCAAGAATAAAGAACAGGCAGAAAAAAAGAACAGAATAAAGAAAATATATTTTGAGTTCCTATTATGTATCAGACACTGTGCTGTATGAAGTCATATGCCTTAGCTTACTTTCATAGAATACAAGAAGAGGTTCCTGTTCATGAAGTACCACCTGTATTCTAGTTAGGGAGAGAAATATGAAACACTGTGGGAAAACACATGCCCTCTGAGATGGTTGATTCTGTCAACTTTGTAGGCTCTGGATTCACAGAAGAGACAATGTCTAGGTGTGTCTGCAATGGATTATTCAGATTAATTGAGAGGGAAAGAACTACCATAACTATAAGAGCTAGGTACCATCCTGAGGTACTTAACTAAATAAAAAGGAGAAATTGAGCTGATCATATACATTCATCCTCTGCCTCTTGAGCCTGAAGACAATGTGACCAGCTGCCTCACCGTCCTGCTGCTGTGAGTCTTTCCAGATCCCAATACATATAATGAATTGGATCCTTTTAAACTTTAAGCCAAAATACAATTTTCCATCCTTAAGTTGATGATCTTCCTTAAGTTCCTTAACTTCCAAAAGTTCCTTCCTTGTTGATAAAACAATGAGACAACTAATATCTCATACCATTAATTGAGGTTTGAAACAATGTTGGGACTATTAGACATTATAGGTACATTTGAGGTCATTTTACATCATGAGGTTTCTATATTTGGAGAGTTTGAGGAATCTTTAGGAAGTGATTCATTGTTGGAAATAGTGTAACATTAAAGGCAGGCTTTAAGGTTTTAAATCCTAGCCCCACTTCCTGTCCTCTTTCTGTTTCCTATTAGTCCAGGGTGGCAGGCTAGCTTCATGAGCCTGCTGTCATAATTTCCCTGCCATGCTGGTCTAAGTCCCTCTGGAACTGTAAGCCAAAATAAATCCTTCCACCCTTAAACTGCTTTTTCCAAGTTGTTTTGCCACAGCAATGAGAAATTAACTAAGATAATTATTCTATTTACAAACCATGCAATTGTCTAGTCTAGATTCTAGGCATTAACGCCCAAAAAAGAGAAAAGTCAATAACACCAGAAGATGGGAGAAGGGCTCTGGGACAGTAACTGTGGTCATATGAATTCACATTCAATAATACACAGATTTATAGTTGCAGATGAATGAGGCTTCTGGGTAGCAGAGAGTCAGCAATAAACATGAGCTCTAAATAGTACCATTAAATAAGAGTGATCTCATACTAAACCATCTCTTCCATGTTAGGCATTGTTAGAATGAAAGGGTCTGTTTTGTACTCCATCTGCTTTATAGTCAATTGCTTCAAGGCTTGGTTAGGGCATTTTGAAAGTAACAATCAAATTAAACTACTTTCCCTTTGAAATCCACATAGGAAGTTCAGGCACAGAGAGAATGCTAACAAAGACAGTCCACATTTCCAAGCTATACTAATGCTTAGCATTGCTAGGAAATCTGAGTAATAAGGAATTCAGAAGTATACTTTAGTTATATTTTGGAAGGTAACCTAGCACAAGAGTTTAAGAACACAAACTCTAGGATCTGAGTTTGAATCCTAGTTCCTTATTCACTATACGGATCTTAAACATATTATTTTACTTCTTGTTGACTCTGTCATTTCTCTTGTACAGTTTAGTGGGATGGTATGGAAGGTAAATGTACCGATGAACATAAATTGTTCAATACAGCATCTGGCATGTTGAAATTAGTATGTTTTACCATTGTCATTGAATAGATTCTGCATGTGATTCTCTATACGTAAGAGATGGAATGTGTTGCATAAAGTGGACATTTCAGAAGATCTTCTTGCTCGGTGACCGTATTAATTAATGCAGTGAAAGAATTTGACGTTGGATAAGAAAAGTAATTAGTACTCACTACAGAAATATGATTCATTCTCTAGTGAATGAGTGGCTTCATTATTCTTCTTAGTTCATATGGGAAGTAGATCCAGGCAGTCCATTTTTTTACTTAGATAGAATCTAGAAACGTTAATCAATCTTCAACTATTGTTGATTTGGCACTTGAATCAGAAACTATTTTACATTAAATGGATAACCTATTGTTTTCCAAAGTGATATCCCCTTTATTATTAAAAAAGTGAATATACTTTATAGTTCAGGTAATAGAAAGGATTTATTTTGTGCACTCTTGTTATTCATATTTCATCAGGCATTTTTCTCGTAACATTGTGTCACAGTAATACTCAGAAACATCAAAATATAAATCTTTTGATTAAATGAATTTCTCTGAATTTGAGTCTAGGTGGGTTCCTTAAAAAACTAGATGAACTTAGTTTCATATATCCCCAATGCATTCCTGCTGTTGGTTAAAAAAAAGTTTTATGGTAAAGATGTTTGAAGGATTCTTAGATGTCATATTTCTAAACAGCAGTAATATTAGTTATAGCCCAACAGTTTTTGAGTACCCCCTCTTATGCCTGGCTCAGAAGTACATGCATATTTCATTTGATTCTCACAATAACCCCATGAGATAGATATTATGATCTCTACTTGGCATATGTGCAAACTGGAGCATAAAGAGGTTAAGCAAATTTGCCAAGGTCAGAGAGCTAGCAAGCAGTATGGATTAAAGCCCAGCATCTTCCTATGCTGCATTTTATCAATAGTATTCTTCCCTTCATACAGTATTTGTATGGATCCTGGATAGGTACACTCTACCTCTTTAGTAGGAAGATGGGGAAAGTGTGACAGAGACAGTATTTATCATCACACTTTTTACACAACTGAGAAACATAACTAGTCTTTTCCTGCTGAATTGTTCACTTCTTCAATCAGCTATGTTTCAAGAGCTGAAATATTCTCTATACCAAATCCCTTATTTCAAATGTCCTCCTTTCTGCTAAACTCCCCTTTACATTTCACAGTTCATTTCAAGACCCCTCTCTGAATAGAGATACTAAGTCTAATTTAACTCTCTAAGCACTGACCACTGTTTGCTGTACATACCCTCATCAGCCCTATTTGCCATTACTCTACCAAAGTAGCATAAAGGAACACATATACAGTCAGAATATGCTAAATGCATATGGATATTTCCATCGTAAGTAAAAAATGAAGAGTTCATTGTCAATTATAAGCAGAAACACTAAGCACAAATAGAGGCGAGAACTACCACTAAGGCAAGGTTGTAGTTAAGAACATGAAAGTTTGCTTTGCTACTGTTTATCTGTATACGTTAGGACAAGTGACTTCTTGTAATCACATTTGTCATATGGGAAAGTGAACAAGAGCACTCAGACAATACCTGTATGAGAGTCCTCTGAAATAGATATAAATCACTTGGCACAGAATTTGACATATAAAAATGTTCAATGAGAAATGACCTTGCCCTTGAAATCATCTAATGAAGTGCCTTCATAGGCATGAATCCTTCTCAGGAGCATATTTAGTCTTGAAGAAGGCACAACATAGAGAAGGAAACAGCAAATAGTTGGGTACAGATGCCATCCCCTGGTCAGCACATGACCAGAAAAAAGCTTCGTGTTCCAGAACTCTACAGATTGCCCATTCCCAAGATAGTTAGAAAGGGATCCCAGGCTTTGTACAGGTACAGCTCTTAAGCTCCTCATACCTCCAAAAGATAGAGAAAAATGACAAACCACAGAATACCTCCTTCTAATAGTAAAGCCAGTTCCCTGAGAGAGTTGCTAGTCCCTTTGTACTATAGCTATCACGGAATAGACATGCAAGGCACCAAACAGACCCTGAGTATCTTCCTGAGTGTTCCATCCCATGGAAACCTCCTCTCTCCTTTACACATAGTCTAGGTACTTTCTTGTTCTTCATTTAGTATTTACTTCAGGAAAAAGGACCACTGACTATATCGGATTTCAAATATTCTTACCCTCACCCTTTAAAGACCATGATAAGCACTCCACTTTTTTTTTTTCAACTTTTATTAGATATTTTCTTCATTTACATTTCAAGTGTTATCCAGAAAGTTCCCTATACCCTCCCCCCTCCCGGCCCTGCTCCCCTACCCACCCGCTCCCACCCCTTGGCCCCGGCGTTCCCCTGTATTGGGGCTTATAAAGTCTGCATAACCAAGGGGCCTCTCTTCCCACTGATGGCCAACTANTGAGGAACCGCCAGACTGATTTCCAGAGTGGTTGAACCAGCTTGCATTCCCACCAACAATGGAGGAGTGTTCCCCTTTCTCCACATCCACGCCAGCAACTGTTGTCACCTGACTTTTTGATCTTAGCCATTCTTACTGGTGTGAGGTGGAATCTCAGGGTTGTTTTGATCTGCATTTCCCTGATGATTAAGGATGTTGAACATTTTTTCAAGTGCTTCTCAGCCATTCGGTATTCCTCAGTTGAGAATTCTTTGTTTAACTCTGTGCCCCACTTTTTAATGGGGATAAGCACTCCACTTTTAACTATTAATTTTCACTCTGGTGTTAATTGATTTTTTTCCTATGGTAAATCTTGGAAGAATAAAACTTCTTGTATGCCAAATACATAAAGGAAATCAGAGGAGATTTAGGCTACAAAAAGTTGATGGTCTCTGGCAAAACAGAACCCCATCCAAGAGTCTGGGCACTGCTAATGCTGTCTACAAGAGCTTGTCCTACTTCAAGTACACTTGAAATGACAATTGTTTCACCATGAGCAGCTGCTGTATGTCTTTTGCACCACACGTTCAAATAATAAGAAAACCACTCACCTGTTTCTCTGCTGTAAAGGCTGACTTGTCTGAACACTCCGGATGGCAGAAGCCTCAGGGATCCTGGAGAGAAGCAGTTGTTTACTGATTGGCATTTTGTCTAAGTACTAAGGACATCCACTGAAGAAAAGATGCTAGATTTTACTTCAACTGGCAAGCAAACAAAGATCTCTCAAGGTTGAAGCTTTTACATAGCTGTCTCCTGTCCTCTTGCCTTCTGCCCTTTAGCCTGTGACTCACCAAAGCCTTTGAAGAACACAGGCCTAGCCTTTATGCTGCAAAGAATAACTTCCTCCAGACATACTCATGTTTTCAGCTCAGAGATAAGTTGTCTTATTAATGAGGTAGTTGTGACTCCAAGCTCCCTTCCCAAAACATCATCTCCCTAACATTCTGCCTCCCTACATCTGCATCATCCCTTAATGGCAGGATAAACCAGGAAAAAAATGTTTCTGCTCTTGTCAGTTCTTTTAGCCTCTAACACAAAGCCCAGTTTTTCCCTTCAGCAACATTCATTTGCTACCTTGTTAGTTCTACAAGGCTGAATAATATTCCCTTATAACTATTATCACCCCCACTTCTCAATGTCTTAAACTACCTTATTCTGGCCCCTATTATGTGATAAGACTCAATAAGACAATATGCACACCATTATTAACAGAGGAAAAATAATCTAGGAACCTTCATTCAAATGTTACCAGTTAATACTTGGGACTTCATGGAGTCCTTCAATATCCTTAGGAACAGAATTAAAAGCTTAATACATATAGAGTTAGGTCATGTGATATGGTAAGTGTCCTAGAATCCTTTCTGTTGCTGTGATAAAATACCCTGCCAGAAAGAAACACGGGACAAAGGGGGCTTATTTTGGTTCACTACTCCAGGTATTGTCCATCACTGTGTCGAGGTCAAGACAGGAACCTGAAGCAGTTAATCACACCATGGTCAAGAACGGAGAGAAATTAATGTGTATGTGCCTAATACTCAGCTATCGTTATCTACTATTTTAGAATTCAAAGCCCAAATACAGGGAATGGTGCAACCCACTTTCAGGCTGGGACTTACCATGTCATTTAAGGCAATCAAGACTATCTCCCTTCAAACATGCCCACAGGCCAAATGAATAAAGATATAGTCTCTCATTGAGACCCTCTTCCCAGGAGATGCTTGGTTGTGTCAAACTGACAATTAAAACTAACCAATAAATACTCCCTATTTTAACTTAAAGGAATTTTAAAAAATGTTTCAGTTTTCCTAGTGATTGATACCCATATGTGTCTCATGTCTACTGAACTGGAGAGTGCAGAATAGAATGTTTTCATCATACAAATATATACTGAATGATATTACTGTAATATTTAAGATTAGTTTTCAGGCCTTGTGATGGGGTAAGAATGACAACAGAGATGTGTAAACATCATTATGAATTCTTTTTATGATATCTTCTGCTTGCACATAATTTTCTCAATACTGTTACTGCCCATAGAGACTCAGGCTTTGACAGGTCATTTTATGACATCCTCCTCAAACTAAGGTGTTGAATAATAGTTAGAAATAGTGGGAACAACCTTCAATTAAGTTCCTACTCTAATTATATGAAAAATCATAAATCCATTAACATGGTTCTGCCTCTGGTTTACAAAAATGATGAAAAGCAGTAAGAGGCTAAGCATAAGGCTAGAAATCTTTAGAACCCTTGTGACATCAGGAGGCCACCTTATCATTGCATCCAGACTACCCAGCCTTAAACAGGTCGCTTTTGTCTTGAAGGATCTTTGTCTCTATGGAAGACTTGCAGGCAGTCACTAAACCTCATTTTCTAAGGAGTAAAGTGGCTATGGATATTTAAGAAAGATTTCCAACCAAAAGAAATGAAATCAATAAGGTGTTCTAGTCAACCCTTTGCTAATTGACTAGCAGAAAGTACACAAGGAGCTAAAGTGGTCTGCAACCCTATAGGAGGAACAACAATATAAACTAACCAGTACCCCCCAGAGCTGCGTCTCTAGTTGAATATGTAGCAGAGGATGGCCTAGTTGGCCATCAATGGGAGGAGAGGCCTTTGGTCTTGTGAAGATCATATGCCCCAGTACAGGGGAATGCCAGGGCCAGGAAGCGAGAGTGGATGGGTTGGGAAGCAGGGTAGGGGGAGCGTATAGGGGGCTCTGGGGATAGCATTTGAAATGTAAATGAAGAAAATATCTAATAAAAAAAGAGAAAAAAAGAGAAATATCTCATACAAGACCATCAAGGATCTGCAGTCTCCAAAAGTTTCAACATTACTGTATCTTATTTAGGAATCTCTTATAAGTCTCTAAGCTCATCTTATTTCCATTATCTCTTACAAGAGAGTAAACCACACTAACTAAAACTGCAAAAAATATATGCTTACTATGGTACAGGCACTATTCTAAGTATATAGAACTACATAGCACATTTGCAATATATATTTAACATATGTTAATTAATTAATTCTCATTGAATGTTTGGCGACTCAAGAATAGATAGTTCTGCTAATTACATTATCCTGCTTAATTCTCAAAGGAATATTAGTGCTATTATTATAATACTGTTACCATCCCCAAATATCAAAATCAGGGAAACTGAGACACAACAATGCTATCACACTTGAAGATCAAACCGCTAAAAAATGATATTGAAAGAATTTAAACTTAAATCAATTTCCACATTTGAATAAATAAATTCTTGCAAAATATATACTCTACCTATCATGTACTATTGTTTGTTCTATCAAGTGTGGGCTACCTCTTATTCTTCGAGAGTCTTACCTCAAGGTATTTGTGAATTCCTGGAGACAGGATACACACTTCACTTCTCCTTCTTGCCACAACCTATTTCCCACTGTTGAGCACAGACTTAGTGTTAACAAGTTAAGCACTTGTTAATTGATTCAGTGCCCTGGTGAGAAAGGAAGGAATCCTGTAATATAGTAAAGCCTGTTTATTGGTTTCCTGTCTTGACTTCTCACCTTATTCAACATCTCTTGCTCCACCTAAAGGTAGGATAAGAAGGAAGCTGTATATGGACACTGGTCGTGGCAGTTTTTCACTCCTATGTGGAGAATTGTTTTATTTCTATTGCTTAGAGTTGCTAAGAAATCACAGTAGAAAAGTAAAAGGTCAGAGAACAACTTGTGGGAGTTGGTTCTCTCCTTCTACCATGTGAGTAAGCACCTTTTTCCATCGAGTCATCTCCCTGTCCTTCCTTAGTACATATTTAATTTATTAACAGCCATGGCAAGAAGACAGAAAGAAGAGTGCTAGGAGATAGTTTCCCTAAAGAGTCCTTGACAATCTTGGATAACTGATGCAAATGTTTCAGTTATCTTCCTGTACATCACAACTGACAAGGCTGCTCTGCTGAAATTAAGTCCAAAGAAGCTCAATGTACTGTCATATTAGAAAGCATTCCCAAGGCTCACCATCACTGACTAATGCAGAGATGCATCAAGAGGCCTTCGTTTAATTCTTAATGTAACAAAGACATTTCAATGAAAACTGACATCTCAAAATTTAATACTGTTCAACAAATGGTTGAGAGTTCATCACAGCTATCTGTTTCTCCTTTACATCCCACAGACAATTGCCTCAGAAGAAGGCTCCAGAAGAACACTTTGTATCTTAGAAAGAACTCTTAACAATTCATAGAATATTGATGCCAAAGTACATTTTAACACATATAGCCCAGCCTGTTAAATCATGCCACAGAGAAGTTAACTGAAGAATCCAGAGTCACTGATAGATAGGACTAAAACACAGTCTTCTGATACACAACTGTCCTTTTAGGATCACAAACTTTAGATAGATAGATAGATAGATAGATAGATAGATAGATAGATAGATAGATAGATACATACATACATACATACATACATACATACATACATACATGATAGACTTACAGAGTTACAGGAAAATATTTTGGTATTTGTTGTTGTTGTTGTTGTTGTTGTTGTTGTTCACATAAACCCTAGTGTCTGATATTATTTCTCCTACAAAGAAGTGATGAATGATTAAGATGAACTTTGATTATCAGCTTTCTCCCATGGAGTATGCTGAGACCTTTAGTAGATTCATAATTTATAAAAGACTGGCTAAACCTAAAGCTAGAAAATTCTGTTCCTGGCCAGAAATTACTCTCGATAACAGAAAACATAATAATCATCTAAGGAACTCTGACAAAATATCAGTGAACAAGTATGACCTGAGATTATCTGAGTCAAAACTAGGAAACAGTGCCTAGAATCAGGATTTCTTGAAGACTCTCTGAGTGACCCTAATGTGAAATCACAGCCAAGAACTTTCTCATCTAGGCTAAATGTTGGCCATTTATTTTCATATACCCCAAAATATAATAATGGGTTTTAACACTCTGAAATGTTTGAAGAAAAAGACAAAAGAACAAATCATAGCACATGAAAAATATAAAATATATAAAATTCAAATCCACACATCCATAAACAAAGCTTATTGTAGCATAGCAATGCACATTTACTTATTGCCTCTGGCTGCATTCATATTATGATGGCAGAGCTGCGTGATTGTGACATACACCAAAATACTTTTTGTTGTTGTTGTTTTTGTTTTTCGAGACAGGGTTCTCTGTGTAGCCCTGGCTGTCCTGGAACTCACTTTGTAGACCAGGCTGGCCTGGAACTCAGAAATCCACCTGCCTCTGCCTCCCGAGTGCTGGGATTAAAGGCGTGTGCCATCACGCCCGGCCCAAAATACTTTTTATTTTAAGATTTATTTATTTTTATTAGATATTTTCTTCATTAATTTATTTATTTTAAAAAGTTATAATGTATACATTGTTCTGCCGGAATGTTTGCCTGCAGGCCAAGGAAGAGGGCACCAGATCCTATTACAGATAGTTGTGAGCCACCATCTGGTTGCTGGGAATTGAACTCAGGACCTTTAGAAGAACAACCAGTGCTGTTAACCTCTGAGCATTCTCTCCAGCCCAAAATACTTTCTAGATGATACTTAACAGACAAAAAAAAATGGCTAATCTGTGGTCTACGCCATCTTCTTTCTATGAGATCCAATTTCTATGAGATCTCTACTCTTGACTAGAATAGGAATAATCTCTTTGCTTCTGAGATTCCAAATCTGGGTCACATCATTGGTTGTGTTCACTGTGTGAATACCCATATGAATGAAATTTTAAATGGGTTTTTATTTCTTCTCTGAAGGAAGTGTCCACACTGGGGTCATTCTTCACAAATATCTCCAAATAATTAACAAGTCATATTGCATAGGTAGAATACAGAAAGTAATCTGGGTTGGGGGAAAATGAACAGTAATTGAAATGAGATAAATAAAATGAAGTCTTTTCTGGTCCTAGTTCAATTCCAGAAGAACTCAATTCCAAAAGAGCTCTAATCTTTTTGTTGAAAATAGAAACAACTCAAAGCCTAGGTACCAGCTTAGGTGCTACTAAATATCATCATCTAAGACAAGGTAATGATCAATTCCAATCTGGTAAATTTATGGCCCAGTTGGGACTATACATGAGGAACTGCCTAGTAAATGAGTAAAATTTGGTATTTCCTATTTTAAATTAATTTCTCTTAATTTCAAAAGAAAATTTTATTACATTAAGAACACAAACAATGAAGAAAGAGGAGAGCAGAAGAATACTTAAATGTTCATGTTAAATTCTTAGTTTTGAAAGCATGTTCTCTCCAACACTATACACACAAACCCTAAAATGCAAGGAAAGACATGAACAGACAAATAAGTCATTATCCATCTAAGTAAAAATGGCATGCATCTCTCAGGAAAAAAAAATTCTAATGTGTTTGGCATAGCCAATTTCCTTTCAAAAATTGTATTGTATTTAGACTTTTTGCATATTAACAACTTATAATTTGGTTTATTTCATAGACTATGTGTGTAATGAAAAGTTGTATATATCAATTCAAAAGTGCTTCTAAAAGGTAAATACTATCATGTACACATGATACCCTTGGCTTATTACCCCCCATCTTCTGGAACTGTGAACTTCCCAGAGAATGTAAGGGTCAAAGTAACCCCAGTTCAATGAGAAGAGCTTTGTGAGCCAGGCTCCTATATATACATATGACTATGATCCACTTACATTAATGTTTCAAGCTCCTTGACCCACATTGTGAATCCCCATTGTAGTTTGACCCTCCCATTTTCCACCAGTTAAAACTATCTTTCCTCAAAGTAATTCACTCATTTCCATGAACAAAGTCCGAATGAAAATCTACCACAAGTGAAAATTTAAAGGCCCACACATTAAGTTCTTGGAAGATTTATGGTATACATATGCTAAACTTTGTTACTGCTGAAGACAAGCAAAATTAGCACATGGCTCATTAAGAAAAACCAAATGCTATATATTGTTAGCATTTTTAATTGTGGGTGGGATTTCAGACCTCACAGAATTGTCTATGTACAGAAGTTGTATACAATACAAAGTGAATTTATGCAGAAGTCCCGTTAATTGATTCTCTGAGCTCCTTGGTTCACACCTAAGGAGGATAGGAATTAAAAGTGCAAGGTATATTTCCCAAGCAGATTTGGGAGTTGAACTTACTTATTGCATACATACTCAGTTATTGAGGAGAAAACAATAAGCAAAAAGCCCTTGTGAAGCCCATACCATTTTCTATTCTGATAGACAGCAAATGTTCTCTCCCAAAGGCACAGGAAGGACACATGGAGCGCAACTTGGCTACAACATATGGTGCTGAAACAGCAAGCTGATAAGTCTTTAGCAGTACTTGACAGTGGTAAGAGATCAACTATTGTCACATAAATATTAAAAAGCTCCTCTAGTACTCTGTTGGAATGAGATTATTTTTAACCATATAAATACTTTCCTGTTAATAGCAACTAAATTTGTAGTCCAGCAAAACTCTCAGTTGGTTCAAGGTTACATTGCTGCTGTTGTTGCTGCTACCATCTGGTGAAAGTGAGGTATCCCTTATATTCCATGGGGACCATGATTCATCCTATAAATAACAGGATTTTCTAGGATGTATGAATATGAGTTTTGCCTAGAAAATTGTAACCTATGGAATTCCCATAAAAACACTGGATCTGGACCTAGATACTGAAACACAATCTCACTTATTCTAAAAGTTCTTCTTACAATATTTTAACAATTCACCACAAGTAGCCATTGATGGAAATCCATTATGATAATAACTCATCTCTCTCCTCAAGAATCTGTGTTCCTCTAGGTAAGATCATTAGAAAATTTGAAGAAAAAAAAAACTGATATCTAGGAGGTTGACAATTCTAAGATCCTTATATTTTTGTAATATCTTAAGATTCTGTGTCTGGTGTGAAGAACTTGGGTGTTTACTTATTGTTCAGATTATGAGTAACAGCCTGCTATTTCTCTAAAGCTAGAATGGCAACATAGTCCGTGAAATGAGTGTTTAACTCCCCTGCTCATGTTGGATTTGTAACTCCCATGTTCCAAGCATACCAGCACCCACCACTCACAGCTTAATAAATTAAGTAGAAATATAATTTAATTTTTAGAGTATGTCCAGTTTTCCAATGTATAACCTGAATTTTAGGGCAAAAGCTCCTACAGCCCTTGATGCTCCACCAGGATGAATTCCTGATAAACCAATCAAAACAATAAGTAATGAAAAAAAAAAAAAAGGAGATAGGGATTTATTCAATGTGTCCACAATGGGAAGAAAGATAGTGACTTCAAATCTATACTGTCATGTTTAGATTTTAATAGGGGAATAATTAGAACCACTAGCAAACTGTGTACATTAATGAGACAGACCTTGTCAAGGTGCAGTCCACCCATAACCATCTCAGCCCTAGTCCCCCAGGTGGTCTCAAAGTGTTACTACTTGAAGGACAATGGAGTTTTCAAGAAACTTCCTTCTGCATCAGGGTGGGACCTCACTTACCTATGTTGCCTTCATCTTGGAAGTATTCTCTCCTTTCAAATTTTGTTCTTCCTGGAATTCTTGTTGACTGCAGATATAGGACAAAGACATCTGGAGAGCCATAGTGCACCCAGGTGGTGCAGGCGCAGAGCAGGTCGGCACAGGTCAGTTCCCGGACCGCAAAGGGTGCCCAGACCCTATCAGCGCAGACCAGCCCACGGACTGCAAAGGGTGAGTGAGCGAACAGCTGAACAGTGCACCTTTGCGACGGACAAAGACATCTCTGTGCCTTCAACCTTGAAGAGGGATAGTTCTTAGAAAGATACCCTTTGGGTGATGAACATATCAACCTGTACAAGTAAATGGGTACACAATGTTCAGACACAAGATGCATGTAGAATTTTAGGCCTCAGATAGATGCTCTCTTTCGGGTGTAGTGTTGTTTTGCAGTGGACAGGCACCTGGTCTTAGTGAGAAATAAATATAGTTATTCACATGTGTGAAGAAGGTGATTGCAGGCTACAATAATCTGTGAATGCAAGTTCAAGAGAAAAAGAACTTTGTCTATGAACCAAACCAGAAAGAGAAAAGCAATGTGTTGTACAGTTATCAGGAAGTATAATGAGCCAGCCCTTCTGGGTTCAAATGCAGAATGTTTCTTATTTTGAGCACATTACCTACCTGGCTTTCTGATGCCTTTGTTTTCTCATACAAAACTGGGGATAACAATAAAACAATATAGCACATAAATCACTTTATAAAATTATTAGGGAAAGCAGTTTAATTATTTTAAATTTTAGTTCAACTTCAATTTATTTTTTAAATTTTTCAGCTCTAGAATCTATACTTGCTAGATGTTTTTTTTTTCTTAACCATAAAGATGCTCCCACCACTGTGAAGTCTCTCTACCCTTTTTTATTGCTGTGGACAGAAAAGCTGAAAGGCTGATAAGAAAGATTTACTGATTGCTGGATTTGTGTCCTTTGTAACAGCAAACCTTCCTGCTTAAATTCGAATGACCTAGAGAAGTGGCTACAAATGAGGAGCCAGTATTTTCAAAAGACTGACCTAGTATTTTATTCTGGGAGTTTTATAGGGAGTTCTCCCAAGAACAGGCCCCCCTTAGGCTGGCATAATTATGCATAATTGGGGGATTACTAGTTGTTTTGACACCTGCCTCTGGTGTCTGCCCCTTCTCTGGGAAATAACTTACTTGCTAGGGCCTGTGACAAAATGGTTTAAAATAGTGTCCAGGTAAATCCACCCTTGCCACTGTACAAGATCGCCCCAAGTGAACAGAAAATGAGGTTCTCTCCCTATCCCCACTACCCTACTCTTTTTTTATGGGAAAAATGAAACCTGTCTTCAAATTTTCAAACCCAGATGGTGTTTATTTCTTCTCCCTTGTTCTTCCCCCTCACCTCACTTAAGGGAAAAATGAAATTTAAAAAGCATGATTTCTACACAGTCAAATAATGTTTACTTCTGTGGCAAGGTCAAGAAGTTTGGTAGGAGCAAGTAGAAGAAAAGAGGACCCAGTGAGGCCTCCAGAATTGACCAATGGCTGCTGGACTGAATGTAACCTCTGTGGCCTTTCCACCTATGCTGGCTTTCTGGTAGTTCCATATTTTATTTCTTTTTTAGGACAAGCCCCCAGAGGTCATGGTTGTAGTTTTCAGTATAACTAGTTCCTAGCATAATCACATTAGTGATAACTCTTATTTGCTGAGTGTTGAAAATATAACAGGCTTAAACCTGGTACCTACCTAATTAATCTCCTTCAACATTTATGTAACTCCTATAAGGCAGGTACTCAGGATCAAATGCATACATTTAATCTCAGAAAGGTGGAATGAGTTGCGTGCAGCCATGCAGTGGGGCAGGGGAAGGGGTTCCCAAAGCACACAGGGGCAATCAGACTTGCTTGCCTGTTCAGATGTCATTAGGGCACATTTGAGTTGGGGGCAAAGCCACACTTTATTAATCAGTTATGAGCAATATAAACTCAAAACCACAAAAGCTATTTGTTATTATGCCTGAGAACATCAGCACTGTTCATTAGATTCTCTTTCATGAGTCAGAAAGTCTGGTGTGCTCCTGCTGTATGCCTAACAATGGAGAGGTGAGTTCTGAGTCCTATGTGATCATTCTGAGGTAAAGAACAGTCCTTCCACAACACTATTCTTTATTTCCTTCAAACTAAAAGTAAAGAGAAGCATAATAGAGCAAAATTGAAAAGTGCTTTTTTTTTAACTGAATAAATTTAGTGCTCAGGAGAGTGAGGAAGAACTTAGCAAGCAGAAGGATCTGGAGCAGACCACTGAGTTTCACAACTCAGACTCTGCCAATCTCCTCCGCAAATACCCAGGCTATTCCAAGCCTGCTTCCTCTCTGGAGCAGATGTCATCAATCTCAGAACATCATGAAAGTAGAGGCAAAAGAGCATGTGGTGACTCTGTTGCGCATTCAGCTAGCAAAACACTGTCACCTACATGGTCTCATTTGCCCTACTTACACTGAGAGCCAAATTAAGGCAGGAGTGGTCATCAGTAGTAAACTCATCTTTCATATCAGGGTCTTGGGACTTCACAGAATGAATGGATATGCCCCTCCTGGTTCCACAGCTACTACAGGATCAGGATTTAAAATCAGGTCAAGTGATTATAAATCCTTAAATTCACTAAGGACAATCTTTAAGAACAATGAATTCAAGTTTTGTTTTCTGCACACTAAAAGACAGTTCACTTCCAATGAAAATATGAAAGACATGCTTTATAATCTTTCTGAGAAGGCATATACTCTACTATATATAATAAGCACCTTTATGGAACAGGTATTACCCAGGCAAATGACCTTTAATCTCTATCTCTGGTTTATTTTTCTTTTCTAAACTCCTATAAACATAATTACAGAAGTTTTTCTGCTGATATAGTTTTGCAAATGTGCTGAACTTAATTTAGCAGTCACACTGTGTCTTACCTGGATTTTGATGTTGTTTCACATAAAAGTACAATTTTGTCAAATTAAAATTTTCATGTATTTCTTAGTTTGCTGTTATATTGCCATGAAAAAATCCTGATCTAAGCAACTTGGGGGAAGAAAAGGTTCATTCCCATCACAGTCTACAAATGGAACTCTGAGAAGGAAGGAACTGAACCAAAAACAGAGGAATGCTACTTACTGACATTTTCTCCATGGCTTGCTCACTCTGCCTTCCATTCAACCCAGAACCACCTACCAAGTGGTAGCACTGCCCACAGTGGGCAGGAACCTCCTAGATAAATTATCAATCAAGAAATGTCCCCACATAGAAACTAATCTGATGACGGCAGTTCCTTGGTTGAGGGTTCCTCTATAACTCTAGTTTATGGCACACTGAAAAGAATCTAACTAATGTTGTATTTTCTATAGTTGATATACATACATATGCCCATACTACAATTAACAGAGAAGTTATCCTTAGATGTGTAAGGGAAAATAGATCAATATGACCTCCAATTTATTTTTTTAAGAATTATGTATTTATTTCATGTATGTGAGTACACTGTAGCTGTCTGTCTTCAGACACACCAGAAGAGGCCATCAGATCTTATTACAGATGGTTGTAAGCCACCATGTGGTTGCTGGGAATTGACTCAGGTCCTCTAGAAGAACAGCCAGTGAAAGCGCTTTTGTTTTGTTTTGTTTTGTTGTTTTTCAAGACAGGGTTTCTCTGTGTAGCCCTGGCTGTACTGGAACTCACTCTGTAGACCAGGATGGCCTCAAACTCAGAAATCCGCCTGCCTCTGCCTCCCCAGTGCTGGGATTAAAGGTATGTGCCACCATGCCCGGCTATTGAAAGCGTTCTTAACCTCTAAAACATCGCTCAGCCACATGACCTCCAATTTACTATTATTTACTGAGCATAATATATTCCAGACACTGGCCAAAAAAAATTTATATGCACGATTTTGGTTAACCCTCCTAATTTTAAAAGATTAATATTGCTATTGTTCCTGAACAGAAAAAGTAAAACCTGGAACATTTCTATTTAATTCTTTTTTTTTAATGTCTAAATTGACCTCACAACTCTGCCTGCCTTCTCAGAGACCTGCCAGACCCAGAGACACCAGATAGAAGCTTAACTGTCACCAGAGAGGCTTTAACCAGCAGCTGATGGAAATAAATGCTGAGCTCCAGAGCCAAACATTAAATGCAGCTTGTGGAATCCTGTGTCAGAGGCAGAGGAAGGCATGTAGGAGTCAACGGATCAAGGACATCACAAGAAAATCCTCAGAATCAACTAACCTGGGCCCCTAGGGGCTCACAGAGACTAAACCACTAACCAGACAGTGATCATTGGACTGAGCTAGTCTCTCTGCACATATGTAACAAATGTGCACCTCGGTCTTCCTATGGGACTTCTAACAGTAGGAGCAGAGCTGTCTCTGACTCTGTTGCCTGTTTTTAGATTCCTTTCCCCTAACTGGGATGCCTCATCTAGCCTTATTAAGAGAGGAGGTGCCTAGTCTTACTGCAACTTGATATGCCAAGACTGGTTGATATCCATAAGAGGCCTCCCCTTTTCTGAGGAGAAAGGGAAGACTGGACAGGAGCATGTGGGGAGGGGAGTTGAGAGGGAGGGTCTGGGAGAAAGTGGGGAAGCTACCATCGGTATGTAAATTAATTAATTAATTAATTAAAAAGTAAGAACGTCTAAAAGTTATATCAAAACCACCTTATAAAAACCACAATGTGCCTGACCTCAAGCTGTACTACAGAGCAATCATTATAAAAACTGCATGGTACTGGTACAGCAACAGACAGGTAGATCAATGGAATAGGATCGAAGACCCAGAAATGAATCCACACACCTATGGTCACCTGATCTTTGACAAGGGAGCTAAAACTATCCGGTGGAGAAAGGACAGCATTTTCAACAAATGGTGCTGGCACAACTGGCGGTTATCATGTAGAAGACTGGGAATNTACAACCCTCTAGGTGGAAGAATAACATGAACTAACTAGTTCCCCCTGCGCTCATGTCTCTAGCTGCATATATGGAAGAAGATGGCCTAGTTGGCCATCATTGGGAGGAGAGGCCCCTTGGTCATACAGACTCTATATGCCCCAGTACCGGGGAACGCCAGGGCCATTACGTGGGAGGGGGTGGGTAGGGGAGCAGGGCAGGGGGGTGGGTAGGGGAGCAGGGCGGGGATGTGGGAGGGTAAGGGAAAATTTCTGGATAACATGTAAAATGTAAATGAAGAAAATATCTAATAAAGAGAAAAAAAAACCCACAATGTTTCTAAGAAGCTTTTGTTTAGGTGGTACATGTGTGTCTCAGTATTTAAAACCCAAGAAGAAATAAGCACATATTCAGCTAACCATTGGTTTGATGACATTGTCACTCATACTGGAGTCTGTGGAACGCTTCCCCATACATTCATGAGGGAGTGAAAGTGACACTGGCAAATAATGTTTTATTACTACTATGAAAAAATGTATGTTCCTTCAAAAACTGCGCCTAACCTAAGCTAGGGAGCACTCCTGTTTCAAAAGCCAAGGTAGATAGCGCATGTTCCTGAACACACAGAAACTCTTATGAACAAACACACACCCAGATATACACATGTACTAGAAAAAAAAAAACATCATATTAGCGTGGAATGAATAAATATGCAATATCACCTAAATCTGATCAAACTTGAACCACAGCAGTCTGAACCCAGAGGCTCTACTTTTTTACCTTATACATAAAAACATGACAAATAAATACATTTAATTGGTGCCTGAAGATTAGTGCATCTCTCCACTATCCTCAGAGAACCTTATTTCTGCAGTAGAGGATGACTGATACAGAGATGTACAATTGGTCAGGACGCAAAGAATAAGAGAGGCCCCTTGGTATTGCAAACTTTATATGCCCCAATACAGGGAAACGCCAGGGCCAAGAAGTGGGAGAGGGTGGGTAGGGGAGCAGGGCAGGGGTGGGGGAGGGTAGAAGGAACTTTCGGGATAGCATTTGAAATGTAAATTAAGAAAATATCTAATAAAAAATGGGAAATAAAAGAAGCTATAAAATTCTCAGTCCTGAACGGAATGTCTATCACTACCCCCGCCCCCCACACATACACCATTTATCCCAAGGTTTAAAAAATCATGGAGGGCCTGCCATCTTCCTTCTGAGCCCACCTGAGGCCACCAAAGGCTCCAGAGTGATCTACATGTTGCAGGACCTAGGGATCACCTCTGGATCACAGGTGAGTGGAACTTAACACCAGCTTGAAGAATCATGGAGGTTGTTGTGTCTGCAAAAATAAGGACAAAGGAACCCCGCCCAACCAGAGGCTAGGATCCATTCTGGTCCGGGCCAGGCCCACCATCTTCTGCATGAACCAGGCTGAGGCCATCTAGGACACCAGAGGAATTTCCACAACGAGGACCCTTAGCCCTTAGGACCCCCAGGCCCTCCTGATGATCTGAGAGCACGTGGGCTATAGAAGCAACAGAGCTTCTTGGTCACGGTCCCTTCAAGCCTTCGTTCTCAGCCAGGAGGTGGAGCTGAGACCCAGAGCCCTGGGCATATTCCTTGCCAGAGGAGAGTCTGCCTACAGGGAGGGTTCTGACCCCAGAATTCAGGAGGTTGATCAGAGCTCCACATTGCTGGACACCTGCCCTGCAAGAGGATATCTTGCCTGCAGAGAGTGCTCTGACCACTGGAACTCAGGTGAGAGTTGGACTCCCAGGAGTGCTGACAGAGGCTAAGAAAATCACAGGAGGATCAAGCTCTAACCAGAGACAGCTTCAACATTAACAACAGAGATTTCCAGATGGTGAAAGGCAAATGTAAGAATCTTACTAACAGAAACCAAGAACACTGGGCATCATCAGAACCCAGTATGCCCACCACAACGAGTCCTAGATACCCCAACACACCGAAAAGCAAGTTGCTGATTTGAAATCATATCTCATGATGGTGGTAGAAGATTTTAAGAAGGGCATTAATAATTCACTTAAAGAAATACATGAGAACACTGCTAAACAGGTGGAAGCCCTTAAAGAGGAAGGACAAAATTTCCTCAAGGAATTACAGGAGAACACTGCTAAACAGGTAGAAGTCCTTAAATAACTACAGGCAAACACTGCTAAACAGGTAGAAGGAACACAAAAATCCCTTAAAGAATTACAGGAAAACACAACCAAACAGGCTATAGAATTGAACAAAACCATCCAGGACTTAAAAAGGGTAGTAGAAACAATAAAGAAAACCCAAAGGGAGACAACCCTGGAGATAGAAACCCTAGGAAATAAATCCAGAACCATAGATGTGACCATTAGCAACAGAATACAAAAGGCAGAAGAGAGAATATAAGTTACAGAAGATTCCATAGGAAACATGGACACAACAATTAAAGAAAATGCAAAATGCAAAGAGATCCTATTTCAAAACATCCAGGAAATCCAGGACACAATGAGAGGACCAAACCTATGGATAATAGGAGTAGATGAGAATGAAGATTTTGAACTTAAAGGGACAGCAAATATCTTCAACAAAATTATAGAAGAAAACTTCACATACCTAAAGAAAGAGATGCCCATGAAGATACAAGAAGTCTACAGAACTCCAAATAGACTGGACCAGAAAAGAAATTCCTCCTGACACATAATAATCAGAACAACAAATGCACTAAATAAAGACAGAATATTAAAAGCATTAAGGGAAAAAGGTCAAGTAACAGGCCTATTAGAATTACTCCAGATTTCTCACCAGAGAAGATGAAAGGCAGAAGATCCTGGACAGATGATATACAGAACCTAAGAGAACACAAATGCCAGCCCAGGCTACTATACCCAGAAAAACTTTCAATTACCATACATGGTACTGGCACAGCTGGCAATTATCATGTAGAAGAATGTGAACTGATCCATTCTTATCTCCTTGTACAAAGTCAGTCTGGCGGTTCCTCAGAAAATTGGACATAGTACTACCGAAAGATCCTGCAATACCTCTCCTGAGCATATACCCAGAAGATGTTCCAACTGGTAAAAAGGACACATGTTCCACTATATTCATAGCAGCCTTATTTATAATAGCCAGAAGCTGGAAAGAACCCAGTTTAAGTGTCTTCTCCAAAGCCTAGAAGCAGTGAATGGCACTGGCAGGAAAATAAAGCAATCTTATGGCAGAATAGGCAGTTTTTGCAAAGACACAAGCCCTAAAATTCTTTGCTTTCAACTCTGAGATGCCATAGAGAATATTCAGCATTGTTGTTTATTGTCATTGACTTGACAATACCTTGGCTTAGGCTGAATTCTTAGAGTTTCTAAAGATGGGAGATTGAATTGATCATTATACCATGCTAAGTTCAAACTCACTACATTCCTAGATGTTCATGTCTCCTTTAGAGGCCAGAGGAACATGTGTGAATTGAATTACAAAACAGAATATAAACAATCCAGGTTCAAATAATTCCCATATATATATATATATATATATATATATATATATATATATATATATATATATATATATATATATATATATGACAAACATCCACAGTTTAAAATAAAGAACAGCATTTTTTTTTCTGTCTGTGCCTGGAGCTGATCCTGCGCCACAGCACTATATTCTCAAACACCACCAGGAAAGAGCTGGTCTCCCAGGAGTGCAGACACACCTGTGAGCACAGGTAAGACCACAACTTTTGCTCAGAGGGACCTGCCTGGAACCTTCATGACACAGGGCAGGATCCCTCCAGTTTCCTTCTGTGCCCAGAGCAGATCCTCTGTCACAGTGCCCAGAGCTGATCCTGTGCCACAGTGTTGCATGTCCAAATACAGTCTGGAGAGATGTGGTCACCCAGGAGTGCAGACAACCTGTGAGCACAGATAAGATCACCATTTCTGCTCAAATTCCTAACCCAAGAGGGACCTACTCACAGTCATCTATAGGGCCCCCAATGGAGAAGCTAGAGAAAGTACCCAAGAGCTGAAGGGGTCTGCAACCCTATAGGTGCAACAACAATATGAACTAATCTGTCTCTAGCTGCATATGTAGCAGAAGATGGCCTAGTCAGCCATCATTGGGAAGAGAGCCCCCTTGGTCTAGCAAACTTTATATGCCCCAGTACAGAGGAACGCCAGGGACAAGAAGTGGGAGTGAGTGGGTAGGGGAGCAGGGCAGGGGACGGTATAGGGGATTTTGGGATAACATTTGAAATCTAAATGAAGAAAATATGTAATAAAAATTTAAAATAAAAAAGAAATCATTTAGGAGGAGATAGGTTGTAACAAGCCGAGGTCATGCATGACTAAACAAAACTGTTTGCCTATATTACACTGTAGTTGCCCATGTGAACCAGTAGAAATTGTAACAGCATGCACAAACTCAAATTAAAAAAAAAATCCCAGCATGGATGTGAATCAGGGTTGGAGGTGGGGGTGGACAAGAAGTTCCAGGGTCCCCACTGAAGGAGCTAGAGAAAGTACCTAAGGAGCTGAAGGGGTTTGCAGCCCTATAGAATGTTCCAACCCTAGATGAGCTATTGACAATTGAGAGACAGAAAGTCAGTTGTCTTTAAGATGTGTTATTTGGTATGTCAACCACACTACAGTTATGGTCACAGTCCCAAGAATGTATTGGCAGAGAAAAATTGACCTCAAGGTTTTTGATTTTGGGTTTTGGTTTTTTTAGGCACAAAATTGGTGGGTATGAACAGATGTTTATCTTAGAGGAGTTAGGGAAAGGTGAATAGATAAAACATGCATTTTATGTAACTAGATGAATACATAAAATATTTTTAAAGAGGTACTACATATCTCTCTTACACACATGCACATGTTGTGCCAGGAAACATTGGTGAACCCCCAAAAGATCACAAAGCAGCCAATTCCCATGCAATCAAATTAGGGTCTTTTTATTCAATGTCAAGCTTGGATTCCCCACCAACACAACAGGAAGGTGAAGGCCTGAGCCTAGTTTTAGGCAAGAATTTATAGAGGCAAGACAGGGATATCTAGACTGATACACACTTTATTGGGGAGGGGGGACATTTATGGCCCTTAAAATAATTAGTACTGGGAGCCAAACCATAAACTTAACTTCTGTGTCTTATTCCTGATTGATGGTTGTTAGGAAGTGAAGTGTCAGAGGCAGGCTTGTAACCTGGAGGTATAGGTTTGTTGGAGAATAACCTGGAAACTGGTGTTACATGCAGGCATTGTTAGGGGGTAACCTGGAAACTGCTGCTAGCTGCCAGTTTATTAGTTAACTCGAGTTCAAGCTTAGGTCATGTTTTCTGAGATGGAGTCTGAACCCAAAAGATTCTCTCTCTCTCTCTCTCTCTCTCTCTCTCTCTCTCTCTCTCTCTCTCTCTCTCTCTCTCACACACACACACACACACACACACACACACACACACACACACACAGATATACACAATCTAGGATTAGAGTATATTTATCTTCTAAACAATAGTGCTTTTGTTCCTCTAGAATCAGGAAGAAAACAGAAGTTATATGCTGTATTGTTCAATCATTATAATGAAGAATTGGGGATTAAAGGAGCCCAGTGGCATGTCACAATTTTTGCCTACAAACAGCAGCTGATTATCGAGGATACTTAGATTTCTGTTCTCAGTCTGCCCTGAAGACAGCAAGCACCATGCCTCTTGTCTTACACAATTTCTATTATGGCCGTGCCTTCTTTCTCTGTGCAGTGCCAAAGAGCAGAATTGTTAGTAGTCACTGGATTTGTGACCTGAAACAAGAAGCTTCATCTCTCAGAGTATCAATTTTCTCACCTGTACAACAGAGATTAGAATACTAAGAAGCAGCTCAGAGACTGTGAGTCTTGGGGGGAGGGGATGTGATAACAGACATCACTTTAGGGTTAGACATTCCACAGTTTAGTCTGACTGAGAACATATAATGAATTAATGTAGTGATAATATGTAAAGTTAACAAATTATGAAAGAAAATATAAGAAGGGAAACAAACACTACCATAAATACTAGTAATTTGTTGACATTTACTATATATGACACAGTATGCCAATGTTTTACATGTAATACTTCATTTTATCTTCACAACATACTTTAAGGTTATGATCATTTTGCCAATAACAAATCTGGAATACAGAGACTGGATAGGATATTAAAGATACCAGAGCTAGTGAATGATAGCAGCAGAGCTCAAACACAAGTTGGCTTGCTCCAGATTCAGAACTTAGAACCACAAAGATTCCCCTCTACCCATGTGAACAAAAGTCAAAGATGCCTCCTACAGAAGATTCAGAAAACCAGACTTTATTTAACAATTTCCAGATTCAACATGAGCATAAGAAAACCTTTTTCATTCACAGTCCACCAACAACAAGAAGAAGATAATAATTTTCAACATCCCTGGGAGAGCCACCACAGTTGTCAGTAGGTGGCTGGATTAGGAGACACAAGATCCTCCTAAACATTACTTATTTATTTCAAAGCCTTGTAACCTCACTCTCAGTCTCTGAACCAAATAAATGAGAATCCTTCACTTCATTCAGTTCTTCTTCATTAACTAACATAATGGCTAACATGCTGAACCTTACCACCACCTTGCTGCTTTCCAGGCAACCTTGCGCAACCCAGAGCCCCTCATTGGTGATTTGCTGAGTAATTAGTGGCTGATGGGCCACTTATTTTCTTGTCACTTGCAAGTGAAATGCACAAGACACATATCATTTTGTCACTTTGCTACCTAAGCAGTCAAGGCGGCTACTGGATTATTGCTTCGTGCACAAGTGTATTCCTCCTCTAGAAACATTAGTGACATTTGCAAGGCAGGAGCTGAGAAAACTCAAAGGATTCCTTTATCACCCACCTCAGAGACATCAAATCGAGTAATAGAGTACAATAGAAGATGTAGAAGGGAGGGTAAAGAGTGGCCCCTTGCAGCGTGAATCAAAACAGAGCTGTGTCTCTGCCTTTGGCGGCAGACAGAATAATTTGTATAAAAAGCAGCTGCATGTAATTGCTCAGTGTGATCTGAAGTAAGGAAGTTAATAAAGCAATAGCTCACATTGATCGAATGTAGTAACTATGCCATGAATGGGCTTGATGCGTATTAAGTCATTTAATCCACATATCAGGACTATGACAAAAACGCAACTATTCTCTGTCCTTTGTGTCTATGAGGAAACTAAGGCAGAGACCCTAAGTGGTCTTACTAGTGTTAAATAGAAATCAAATTGCAAAGGTGGAGTCTGAACTCAAGTAGTCATCCTCCACAGCAGTATTCACAAGCCATTCCTCCTTTCTTGGCAGAAGAAATGGTTCAAAATATTATCATATGCTAGATCTCATATGATGTGTGTCATTTATTCAAAAAGTCATTATTGAGTCTCTAAACTGTGTCAGGAATTATATTGACATGGAAAATCTTTCAGGTAATGAAGAATGTCCCTGCCCTTGTGAAACTTCCAATCTAATATGGGAGACAGACATTAATCCTCCCACCAAAAAAAAAGTCACCAGTGAACATAGAATCGCTGCAGTGACAGGTAACACTAAGAATTTTGTGAGTCTCTGAAAACAGATAATAGGGAACTGTGACCTTGAAAGACTGGAGCAGATGTCTTTGAAGGTCTGTCAATTGAGTTGCAATCTCAAGAGGTAGGGGGTGGGGAGAGCATTACAGACAGAAGGAACAGCACATGAAAACTATTTTTTCTCCCTTTTTTCCAAGCCTCTCTGACAGCTGCGCTGGGTTTGTTCTCTATCCTCAGTTTGAGTTAGATGGTTCACTTTATCATGGTGAGGCAAACATGACAAACCTAAAAATAATGGAGTCCTCTTAAAAAAAAAAGTCTACTGATTGCATAAAAAGATTTAAAGCTCAGGGCCCACCATGTTATCTCTTTTGCTCTTAATGCCCAAAGATGAGCGGAGGCTGTTAACAAAGACTAATTGTTCAAAATTGCAATTTATTCTCTCCCCTCTTATGAATTGGTTCTGAAAGTTCTCTTTGACAAAGGGAGAAGGAAGTGTCAGAGTTCTGAGTAGGCGAGGTGCTGAGGGAAGGTGGAGAAAGAAGGAAGCTCGAGGAGAAGAGAAGAGGTGCTCCCTGGTGGACTGCATCAAATCCCATACCCCATACTCTGTGGCTTGAAATCCTCCCTGTAACCACTTTTACTTACTCAAAACCTCTCTGCTCCCATTTGCCTGACCCATAAACTCAAGAGTCTGAGAAGTAAGCAGGGATGTCTTGAGATTCATTCAGACTCAAAGTTTGGGCGGTTAGTTTCATAGAGGCTTCAAATCAGAGAATCAGACTGGCCTGGCAATCAGAAGAGATTAACACAGTAGTGACAGAAAGACATCCAGCAACCACTTCCCTGTCAAGATGTTAGGCCAAGCTACTTCCATCTCTCTTTGTTACCTAATCACAGAACTCCACAAACACCCAAAACATTGAATCTTTCACTATCAAAGAATTCATAAACTAGTTTATTTATTTTAGCAACTAATAAAAGCTTCATTTTTACTATGTCTGTGGTTAGAATGAAAATGGCACCCCCATAGCCTCATAAAGAGTGGCACTATTAGGAGGGGAGGCCTTGTTGGAGTAGGTCTGGTCTTGGAGGAAGTGGGTCACTGGGGAAGGACTTTGAGGTTTCAGAAGCTCAATCCAGATCTAATGTCATTTGCTCTGCCTGTTACCTGCCAATCCAGATGAAGAACTCTCAGCTCCTTCTCTAGCACTATGTCTGCCTGCATGCCACCATGCTTCTTGCAATGATGACTTTGGACTGGTTTAGTTCAGCAAGTTTGATAATTTCTTCTATAAATAGTCCATTCTGATTTTGTCTCATTTTTGAACATGAATTCCTCAAAGATTTTGTTCATTCTTCATGATGAGCCTTTTTACCATATCTCAAACTACTTTTTTTCAAATCAAGGTTATAAAATAGGTTCTTTTTTTTCACTAGTTAAGAGCTCTTTTTTATTACATATGTTCTTTATTTACATTTCAAATGTTATCCCCTTTCCTAGTTTCCCCTCTGAAAATCACCTATCCTCTCCCACCTCTCCCTGATCACCAACCCACCAACTGCAGCTTCCTGGCCCTGGTATTCCCCTATATTGGAGCATAGAACCTTCATAGAACCAAAGGCCTCTCCTCCCATTGATGACCAACTATGCCATCCTCCACTACATATGCAGTTGGAGCCATGAGTCCTACCATGGCATTCTTTGATTGGTAGTTTAGTCCCAGGGAGCTCTGGAGGTACTAGTGAGTTCATATTGGTATTCCTCCTATGAGGCTGCAAATCCCTTCAGCTTCTTGGGTACTTTCTCTAGATCCTTCACTGGGGACCCTATGATCCCTCCAATGGACAGCTGTGAGCATACACCTCTGTATTTGTCATGCACTGGCAGAGCCTCTAAAGACATAGATTTTTCAGGGTCCTGTCAGCAAGTTCTTGTTGGTAACTCCAATAGTGTCTGGGTTTGATGGATGTTTATGGGATGGAATCCCCAGGTGAGGCAGTCTCTGAATGGTCATTAATTCAGACTCTGCTCTGAATTTGTCTCTGTACCTCCTTCCATGGATATTTTGTTCCTCCTTCTAAGAAGGATCAAAGTATCCACACTTTGGTCTTCCTTCTTCTTGAGTTTCATGTCTTTCAAGAATTGTATCTTATATATTCTGAGTTTCTGGACTAGTATCTACTTATCATTGAGTGCATATATAATGACTTCTTTTGTGATTGGGTTACCTCACTCAGGATGATATCCTCCAGATACATCCATTTGTCTAAGAATTTCATAAATTCATTGTTTTTAATAGCTGAGTAGTACTCCATTGTGTAAATGTACCACCTTTTCTGTATCCATTCCTCTATTGAGGGACATCTGGGTTCTTTCCAGCTTCTAGCTATTGTAAATAAGGCTGCTATGAACATAGTAGAGCATGTATGCTTATTACAAGTTAGAGCATCTTCTGGGTATAGGCCCAGGAAAGGTATTGCTGGATCTTAAAGGAAAAACTATGTCCAATTTTTTGAGGAATCACAAAACTGATTTCCAGAATGAATGTACCAGTTTGCAAACACCAAAAATGGAGGAGTATTCCTCTTTTACCACATATCCTCACCAGCATCTGCTGTCACCTAAGTTTTTGATCTTAGCCATTCAGACTGGTGTGAGGTGGAATCTCAGGGTGTTTTAATATGCGTTTCCCCGATGACTAAGGATGTTAAACATTTTTAGGTGCTTTTCAGCCATTCTGGATTCCTCAGTTGAGAATTCTTTGTTTAGCGCTATACCCCATTTTTTTAACTAGGTTTGATTGGTTTTCTGCAGTCTAACTTATTGAGTTCTTTGTATATATTGGATATTAGACCTCTATCAGATTTAAGATTGGTAAAGATTTTTTTCCCAATCTCTTGGTTGCTTTTTTGTCTTAATGACAGTATCCTTTGCCTTACATAAGCTTTGCAATTCTTTGCAATTCCAATTTGTCAATTCTTGATCTTACAGCACAAGCCATTGCTGTCCAGTTCAGGAACTTTTGCCCTGTGCCCATATGTTCAAGGCTCTTCCCCACTTTCTCCTCTATGAGTTTCAGTGTCTCTGGTTTCATATGAAGTTCCTTACTCCACTTGGACTTGAGCTTTGTACAAGGAGATATGAATAGATTAATTCACATTCTTCTACATGATAACCGCCAGTTGAACCAGCACCATTGGTTGAAAATGCTATCTTTTTTCCACTGGATGGTTTTAGCTCCTTTGTCAATGATGAAGTGACCATAGGTTTGTGGGTTCATTTCTGGTTCTTCAATTGTGTTCCACTGATCTACCTGTCTTTCACTGAACCAGTTTTTATCACAATTGCTCTGTAGTACAGCTTTAGGTCAAGCATGATGATTCCCCAGAGGTTTTTTATTGTTGAGAATAGTTTTTGCTATCCTAGGTTTTTTGTTCTTCCAGATGAATTTGCAAATTGCTCTTTCTAAGTCAGTGAAGAATTAAGGTGGAATTTTGATGGGGATTGCATTGAATCTGTAGATTGCTTTTGGCAAGATAGCCATTTATACTATATTGATCCTGCCAATCCATGAGCATGGGAGATCTTTCCATCTTCTGAGATCGTCTTCAACTTCTTTCTTCAGAAACTTGAAGGTCTTATCATACAGATCTTTCACTTTGTTAGTTAGAGTCACATTAAAGTATTTTATATTATTAGTGACTATTATGAAGGATGTTGTTTTCCTAATTTCTTTCTCAGCCTGTTCATCCTTTCTGCAGAGAAAGGCCACTGATTTGTTTGAGTTAATTTTATATCCAGCTACTGCACTGAAGCTGTTTATCAGGTTTAGGAGTTCTCTGGTGGAATTGTTGGGGGTCACTTCTATACTATCATATCATCTGCAAATAGTGATATTTTGACTCCTTCCTTTCCAGTTTGAATCCCCTTGATCTCCTTTTGTTGTCGAATTGCTCTGGCTAGGACTTCAAGTACTATATTGAATAGGTAGGGAAATCGTGGGCAGACTTATCTAGTCCCTGATTTTAGTGGGATTGCTTCCAGCTTCTCTCCATTTATTTTGACGTTGGCTACTGGTTTGCTGTATATTGTTTTTATTATGTTTAGGTATGGGCCTTGAATTCCTGATCTTTCCATGACTTTTATCATGAAGGGTGGTGAATTTTGTCAAAAGCTTTCTCAGCATCTAATGAGATAACCATGTGGTTTTAGTCTGGAGTTTGTTTATATAGTGGATTACATTGATGGATTTCCATATATTGAACCATCCCTGCATACCTGGGATGAAGCCTACATGATCATGATGGATGATTGTTTTGATGTTTTCTTAGATTTCGTTTGCAAGAATTTTATTGAGTATTTTTGCATCGATATTCATAAGGGAAATTGGTCTAAAGTTCTCTAAATTGTGGGGTCTTTATGGGGTTTAGGTATTATAGTAATTGTGGCTTCATAGAATGAATTGGGTAAAGTACCTTCTGTCTCTAATTTGTGGAATAGTTTGAGGAGAGATGGAATTAGGTCTTCTTTGAAGGTCTGATAGAACTCTGCACTAAACCCATCTGGCCCTAGGCTTTTTCTTTCTTTCTTTCTTTCTTTCTTTCTTTCTTTCTTTCTTTCTTTCTTTCTTTCTTTTGGTTGGGAGACTATTAATGACTGCTTTTATTTCTTTAGGGGATATGGGACTGTTTAAATCCTTAATCTGATCCTGATTTAACTTTGGTACCTGGTATCTGTCTAGAAAATTGTCCATTTCATCAAGGTTTTCCAGTTGTGTTGAGTATAGCCTTTTGTAGTAGTATCTGATGATTTTTAGGTTTTCCTCAGATTCTGTTGTTATATATCTCCTTCATTCCTGATTTTGTTAATTAAGATACTGTCCCTGTGCCCTCTAGTTAGTCTGGCTAAGGGTTGATCTATATTGTTGATTTTCTCAAAGAACCAGCTCCTGGTTTGGTTGATTCTTTGTATAGTTCTTTTTTGTTTCTACTTGGTCGATTTCAGCCTTGAGTTTGATTATTTCCTTCTATCTACTTGTCTTGGATGAATGTGCTTCCTTTTGTTCTGGAGCTTCCAGGTGTGCTGTCAGGCTGCTAGTGTATCCTCTCTAGTTTCTTTTTGGAGGCACTCAGAGATATGAGTTTTCCTCTTAGGACTGCTTTCATTGTAGTCTATAAGTTTGGATATGTTGTGACTTCATTTTAAATAAACTCCAAAAAGTCTTTAATTTCTTTCTTTATTTCTTCCTTGACCATGTTATCATTGAGTAGAGGGTTATTCAGCTTTCACGTGTATGTGTGCTTTCTATTATTTACATTATTATTGAAGTTTATCCTTAGTCCATGGAGATCTGATAGGATGCATGGAATTATTTCAATATTTTTTTATTTGTTGAGGCCTGTTTTTTGCCTGATTATATGGTCAATTTTGGAGAAGGTACTATGAGGTGCTGAGAAGAAGGTATATCCTTTTGTTTTAGGATAAATTGTTCTAGAGATATCTCTTAAATCCATTTGTTTTACAACTTCGGCTAGTTTCACTGTGCCTCTGTTTAGTTTCTGTCCCAGATGCTCTACTGCTTCTGCAGCCTGTGCACTCCTGAGTGCACCCACCTTAGAGAGTCACCAGAGAGAAAATGGAGATCTCACCTGAGTCCCAGGGTGTCAGAGCATTCCCTGGAGGCAAGCTCTCCTCTGGCAGGGAAGGTGCACAGAGGACTGAGGATCAGCTCCATCTCCTGGCTGCAGATGTACGCCTGTAGACTATAATAGATTTCTAATAGTCCCATATATATAGTTGCAGTGAAACATCCCTAATCTAAAGAAACATTTAGCCATTTCATAAGAGTCATATTGCAGATAGATAGATAGATAGATAGATAGATAGATAGATAGATAGATAATAGAGATAGAGATAAAGATAAAGATAGAGATAGAAATATTTGAAGGTTGCAGTTATTCTCATTTGTTCTAGATGCCAGGAGATCAGTGATAAAAATCTGTTACAGTTTATTGTTTTTCTTTTGCCTCCTGAATCAACAATGACACTGATTTATAAGTTAATAGAATTTTCCTAGAGTACTTAATAACATATATTACACTGTAATAAATGTGCTTCCCACATATTTAACTGACTACCATGCTGATTTATTAGACTGGTATAATAACATAGTAACTTTCTTCTCGGTTTCTTAGAAAATTTTTAAGGATTCAGTACCTTCTAAAATGGAAGTATTAAATAATGTTTTTCTCTAGTAACTGATTCTTAATTCTTACCTGAGCAATGTAAATTTATAACTTGTTATTCTCAAGATATGTACACTGTATGTATTTTAAAGGAAAAGCCCTTTTGTTTAGATAGCTTTTATTATTTTTTAAAAATTCAGGATCATGACGAGAATTAAGATGCTTAATACTCTTCAAACAGGTTCTAATGTCAAGTCTCCCATTTTTGAGGCTATGAATCTGAACAAACAGTTCTCAAAGGAAGGAATAAAAGTGTTCATCATCCTTAGCAATTAGAGAAATGCGAATCAAAACAACTCTGAGATTTCCTCTTACCTCAGTCAGAATGGCAAAAAATAAACAGAACAACCAAGTACAAATGCTGGAGAGAACTTAGGGGAAAGAGACTTTACTGTTGGTATGATTTCAACCTGGGGGAAGAGAGAGAGAGAGAGAGAGAGAGAGAGAGAGAGAGAGAGAGAGAGAGAGAGAGAGAGAGAACAAAAAGCCCAAACATTTGATTTTACCAAATGAAGAATCAGGAACCAGACACTGTGGTGAAAGCCTGCTAGCTCAGAGAGGCAGAGGAAGCACCCAGCTGACCTTCATCCTAAACCAATGTCCCACAAGGAAAAAAAAGTGCTGTCTTTAAACACTTTCAAGCTGAATGCCTCTCCTTTCTACCTCCTGTGTGTCTCCCTATTTGTCCTCCTGACTTCCTCTCACTCTCTATGGTTTTATCCTGTGTACACTCCATGTCAACTGGTTGCCTGACCCACCTCTTAACCTCTCACTGATTTTATTCAATCTTATTTGTTATAAAGAGAACACTCTCAGATTAGAGGTATGTGCTAGGGCTGAGCCACACCACAATTAGAGACAGGTATTTCCAGAATGCAATCTCGGGGCAGGGGCAGGGAGAGTGAGAGTGTGAGCAGCTATCCTGCAACGGATATTGCCAATATGAAAATCAGTATGAAGAATCTCAAAAGCTAAAACGAAATCTACCCGTGTCCCCCAGCTATGCCACTCCTTGGCTTTAGCACAAAGGACTCAACATCATATTCCACAAACACTTCCTCAGCTGTGTTCGTTGCTTCTTTATTCACAATATCTAGAAAATTCAAATAATCTAAATGTTCTTCAGTAAATGAATGGGTAATGAAAATATGCCACATACACACAAAGGAATGTTATTCAGCTGTGAAGAGAAGTGAAATCATGAAATTTGCAGGCAAATGGATGAAAGTATAACGTGTTAAACTGAGTGAATTAACCCACTGAGACCCAGAAAAGCAAATGCGGTGTTTTCGTTCTCATCTGTGGATCTAGCTCTGAGTCTGTAGAGGAGAGCATATAACCTGGAGTAACCATAGAAACTAGGAAAGTGAAAATGGACAGTGGAGTGGGGACAAGGAGCTGTAGTGGGAGCTACAGTAGAATGCGACTATTGTGAACAGGAAAATGGAAATTGGGAGGGAGAACTTTCCCTGAGGAGGGAGGGAAAGGGCAATACTGAGAGAGGAGGAATAAAAAAAATCTAAAATATTATTGAAAGGCCAAAGGAAATATTATTTTATGCTTCCTTAAAATAAATATATAATATATAAATATATATGTACACAGATACAAATAATTTAAGTAAAGTTACACCAATTAGGTTGGATGATAATCTTATCACCAAGAGACTATCTACCAAAGTCCCCAGTATCATGCACGGGAAACCTCTCTTGGAGAGACTGGTCAGAAGAGTCCACAAGACTCCTAAACAAATATAAGTTATTTTCCTTGCCTTTGGTTGACTCCTAGAGCAGGTAAGTGAGACTGTATTAGTGAAGACACCACCAAATTTGGATAAGAGACTTGGAGGCATCAAGCTGGAACTGATCTGGAAGCCTCCTCTGAGGAATAGCTCTTATTGCATCTAAGAGTGCTATACAAACTACCAATGGAAAGAGCAATTAAAACTCCTATCCAGCTCTAAAACCTAAACACAATGAATAGAATGTCACCCAGGGCTGCAAAAGTGTCATTTATATCTCAAGGATAACCAACAGATGTCTAAATGGACTTAAGGGCCATTCAGTAGGATGGAATTTGTGCCTGGTATTATTAACTAATCAACTACCTCTAGTCAGTGAATTAATGGACCAGAGAGGAAAATACACTATAGCCATATTCCTTTTTTTTATAGCCATATTCCTAAATCAGCATAATTTAATTTAATTTTCAGTGCATTGCCCTCTCTCTCTCTCTCTCTCTCTCTCTCTCTCTCTCTCTCTCTCTGTCTCTGTCTCTCTCTCTCTCTGTCTCTCTCTCCCTGTCTCCCTCCTTCCCTCCCTCCCTCATTTTCTTACCTCTCATCAAAAAAGCTTCCTTTTCAGCAGATGAAGACCATTAGAGAACGTCACAACTGGTCAAAATGCAGCGAAGAGCTAGCCATGGTGTGCCAAGCACCAGTTCCTGTATCTACAACATGATCCCTATGCCTAAGGCTAAGGGAGCGTCATGGAAGGGGGTACAGAAGGATTGTGAGAAGCAGAGGACCCAAGGCATCTGCTACAAGATAGTGTCTTCTGTATATAGTGTAAAAATACGATTGCCTAAGCAAGACCTGCACAATAATACCACAAGTTGACATCTTAGTAAGGATGGAAAACATATAACAAGGCACAAGACCTACATGAATAACTGCAACATATTAATGGCTACTAAAAAGAGGTAAGTATCAGTCCCATCTATAGATGAGCTCTCTGATAGGTTATCTAAGCCTAAGTGATCAACCCTAAACACACATACACACAAGCTAAACTAGATGGATTCAACAGGTTGCATTTATATATTTATATATGTGTAAAATAATAATTGAAGAAGATACTATTAAGTTGAGGAGTGGAAGGGACAGGATGATTTAGAGGGGGAGAAGGTGGGGTAGAGATGGTGTAAATAGTACTCATTTATGAAATTTTCAAAAGGAAAAAATAAATGTTTTAAAAAGATTACCATTTGCATTTTATTTTCTTGTTCCTGAATCTGGGTCAAATCTGTATGCAACACACATCGCTAAATGTGTTTTATCCCTTTTTAAAAACAAGCCTCGGGCCCTGTTGTGTGTTGATAGGTAAAAGAAAAATTTTAACATACAGATACTTGTACTTTAGCATTTGTCTGTTACCCCATCATTAATGACTCCAATGTTGCCTCGCATGTCCAAACATCATACAGCTTAGCTAATGTTTTGATCAGACCTCAACAGTGTCTTTAAGAGACTCTGTTATGGACAGCTAGAGGGTAGGAAATAATCACATTGAATGAAGAGTCCAAGTTCTTGCAACTGTGGTTTAAAAAAATCTTTCTGAATATTGATTCCCTTTGCTAATAAGCTCAGAAGTTCAAAGTAAGGACCGTAGGCCATGGCTCCCTGTTACCTCCTTTCAAACAAACTGCAATCCTCCTCCCTCTAAGTGGACAGGATTATGAAACAGAATTTTTAAAGCTATGTTACCCCCTTGACCTCTTTTCAAGAGGCTCTGTTATTAACACTAACTTAAATTCCCCCTGCCATATCCAAGTCTGCAGATAAATTAAACCCTTTCCACTTCAAACTAGTCATATTTTTAAATGATACAATACAGATAATTTTGCCTCTTAGGGCCAAGCTTTTCCAATTCATACCAGGTAAGTGTACATCACTCCCAAAGAATAGCAGACAAGTGTGGAAACGGATTGCTAAGCCTTTAGAGGCTCTGGTGCAGATAACTCACATAGAAAAAGGATTGAAGTGTTTGCCCATCTTTTGGTCATGACAGAGAGAAAATATCTTCTGTCAGTGAGTTGGAGGCAGCCACCCTGACACCTAATGCACATACAAAACTCTGTGTTATATAATCAATAAAAGAATGAATGCCTAGTTCATTTTCACTCACATTAAAGAAACATGATCTACATATTCTGAAAACCTCTCTCATGTTGAGCTTTCCTCAGAAACCAGACGGGGACTTTTGGATTAGCCAGTGAATGAGAATATCAATGCATCTAGAAATACTTCCTTAATTAAAGTAAATGTTTCAAAAGATGCCACAAGATTGAATGCAGGAGGCCATTGGTGGGTTTTAAGAGAGAAGTTCCAATAGAATGGCAAAGGTACAGGCAAAACAGTGCCAGGAAATACAAGCTACTCTTTCAGCAAAGGAAGTATGGTGAGTTTAGGCAAGGGGGACCTATTGTATCTTCCCCCCTTCACAGCATAGAGAAGTGTTTTAGAGAAAGCATTTAGTATATTTAAACTATTAAATCCTTAAGCATAGGGTAAAGAACTTATAGAAGAAAAACAAAACGAAAATGTAAGAAAAATGTAAGTTGAAAACGAGAAGGGTCCAAAGAACACTTGGAGCATATTCTTGCTTTGTCTAAAAGGTTAAGAAGGAGGCTTAATGTCTATTTGAAGGGATACAGAGAGAGGGGAAAAGACATCTCAACATATAAACATGTGAAGAAAGGTTGTGTATATGGGTAGTGATGCCTTAAGAATACAAAGAAGGGATTCCCAAGTGAGATAGATATTATACTAAAACTTCACTACTATGTTTAAACATGTCTGCCCTACCTGTATCCGGCAGACCACATACGTGGCAGGATAGGCATGAATGCAGCCCAAGGCATTCGTACATGCCAATATCATCCTGATTTGTCAAAAGGTTGGCCACTTTTGGTAGATAGTAATGCTTATTTGTCCAGAACAATGTCTGTTACTGATGTGCCTAAATTGTCAACTATTAGAGTCATTCATTTGAGTAAAGGCTATGTTTTACAGACACATGTTGAAATGGTAAAAATCACACAGCAGATAACATCCATCAAACACTTGAAGTGCTCTCAAAGTCACAGCAGCTTGTTGTCACCTCCTGAGCATGCTGTCTTGAGAAAATGAAACACGTATTTGGAAGGCTGCTGGCTAAAGTACTGCCAAGATTTAACAATATGGCATCAGAAACCTAGGCCCCTGAACTCTATGAGCAGTCTTTATTTGAAAGTAAGTTCTGAGAATGGCCTAAAAGTCCTCTAGAATTCAGTCCAATTACCATATAATTTTGTCAGGATCCAGCGTGAAGTGCTTACAAACATTATATTTATGAGAGGGCATGGAAAAGACTGTTTTCTCCTGCTCTGTTTAACACATTCCAGGTTACTGTGTTCATGGAATCACAGCAACGCTGATCACGCCCATAGTAGGAAAGCTATTAGTTAGAAACTTAATTCAAAAACTACCTCAATGCAAGTTTGTGCTCAAAGAGTCCCACTGCTCATTTCCTGTCTTCCATTATGATCTTTTATGTTGATATAAGATCCATATGTGCTAGATTCCTGGGATGGACAATGGACTTGCTTTTTTAACATTTCGTTACATTTTTAGAATATTTTCTTTAATTTATAATTTTTATTTTATGTGCATTAGTGTTTTGCCTGAGTGCATGCCTGTGTAAAGGTGTTAGATGCCCTGGAACTGGAGTTACAGACTGCCATGTGTAAGCTGCCATGTGGGTGCTCAAGATTGAACACAGATCCTCTGGAAGAGTGGCTAGTGCATTTAACTACTGGGCCATATCTCCAGCCCCAACAATAACTTTATTAAACCTATTCTTTGATTTTAATGACTGAGGACAGATACTATGGTTGAGAGCAAGTATTTTCTTCCTACAAAATTTAAACGTCATCATTTATAATACATATTCTTTATGAACACTCAAACAATGTAAATTTATAGAAAATACATATTGCAAGCCCTTTATAATAATGCTTCTATATAGATAAATATACTGTGTGTACCCTCTTATACCATACTATATTGTACTATACTGCAATATACTTTATTATACTTCAGTTTACATATTTATTTCATTTACACTATTTTCCACCTTTTTTCTACACAACGATATTCTCTGACAACTAAGAAGCACATTTCTAATCAACAAACACTTTAGTATATAATAACAAAATAATTCTAGACAAAAATAACTACCTTAGGTCTCTAAACAGTGAACTAAAACATTTATAAGAATCTATATCCCTTAGAATTTGTAACTACAAAATGCCATGACATGAGTTTCAAGTTGGGATTCATGACACCTGTTCAACATTTAAAAGAAAATATGTAACGTAAAATGACTCAGATTGGGAGAATCATCCAGAATATTAGCAAAAGCAAATTCCAAACTTTTCAAGAATTCTAACCAAGCTATCTCTCTCTCCCTGTCTTTCCCTGTCTTGCTCACTGTCTCTCTGTATGTGTGTGTGTGTGTGTGTGTGTGTGTGTGTGTGTGTGTGTGTTTGTGTGCCTATGAGTCTGTGTGTCTGTGTGTCTGTGTGCCTGTGGATGGGAACTGCATCCATTACTTTCCTGTTGCTGTGATAAAGGACCATAAACAAAATAATTTATGCACGGAAGATTGTATTTTGAGGGATAAAAGTCAGTCACATCTGAAAAGTGTTAGGTGAGGCAACTGGATCGGCAAGCTAAGAGTACATACCTTGTACAACAGACAGGGAGGAGAAAAAAAAAAACTAGAAATCGCATGAGTCTTCAAACTCTTAAGTCTAGATCCCAGTGACATAATTCCTCCAGCAAGGCCACACCTGCTAAACCTATTCAGATGGGCTGCCAGCTAGGATCACATCTTTAAATGCCTGAGATTACAGGGGCTTTTATCATTATACAAACCACCACAGAAGACACATCATTAAGTAATACATCTAGTTATATATCTAGAGAAACTCTTACTTAGGCAATGAAAAAAATGTGCAAAAAAAAAGTCTATCACCAGCAATATTTTTCATCAAAAACACAACTAAGACCCTGTTGAGACAATTTGATTGGCAACAGTCAAGCTCAGGAAGCCAAGTTCACTCTCCAAAATCTAAAACTGAATGTGGAAGGGCTACATTTCCTTAAGTTGAGACTAAAGCCATTGCTGTATTTTACATGGTTTTCTTCTCTTCACTGTATACAAATGTGACATGTGTACCTGTCATATATTATATAGCCAAAGAAGAAAGGGAAAGCTTGCTGAGGTCTTAAAGAAACACTGATTTTTTTTTTTATTTCATAAAAGTAACCTTGGACCCTTATTCTCCCTCCTTCAGGATCTGTGTCTTCCAGGGATCTGCTGTTAGACTTAGAGATGCTTCTCTGCACGTTCTAAGCCTGCTTCCTCACCCCACCTTTCCAGTGGAGGCTGCCCACTTTCCAGGCTTGGCTCAGGGAGCTCCTCAAAAGTGGATACCCACCTGCAAGAGGCTACATCCCTGTGTGGTTGGTCACATGGCCTCCTGATGATATAGCTGGTGTCTTCTCTGGGGGGCTTGGATCCCTGAAAAGTACAGAAATGTGGTCTGGTGAAAGTAAAGACTGGCCTGACAGGCCTTTACCTCGTAGGCAGCAGGAATTTTTACTCAGTTTGACACAGAAAGCATTAAGTGCTAAGCCATCTCTCTAGCCTCCAAAATTTTTTTGAATTATTTATCTTATTGTTGTTTTTTCTGAATTTGTTTTCCTTTTCATTTGTTTGTTTATTTGTTTGTTGCTTCTGAAACAGGATATCTGGCCTCAAATTTATGATCCTTCTGTATCTATCTCTGCTTCAGCCTCTCAAGTGCTAGAAATATAGGCAAGTGTTATATTGCTTTCTTTATAAACATGCATTAGGAACATTTCCACATGTAGAGAAATGTAGGTAGATTGGCATAATGAAATTCATGCAGAGTTAGTCCTTAAAATATGTAACAAATATCACAACATTTGCTTCACTTATCATTTTTTTCTTTTATTTCTGTAGTAGTTTAGAACAAATCCATGTATATCAGTAAGCCCCTCCATGCTAAGCACCTATAAATCATGTAGACATTTTTTACATTGTCTACAATGACAGCACACAAAATCACATGAACAAATCATTCCTGTCATCTAAAACCCAGTGCATATCCACATATCTGAGACTGCTTCAAAATTTAATAATTATTTTTGTTTATTGGTTTTTAATTAAAGTACAACTACATAATCCTCCTTTCCCTTTCTTCACTCCAACCTTGCCTATGTCCCCTCCCCCAAATTCATGGATTGTTTTTCTTTAATTGTTCTTATTATATACATATAAATGCACACGTATATAAATACAACCTGCTGAGCACATTTAGTGTTGCTTGTAGGTACATAATTTCAGGATTGCACTTTTAGTGGAACTCTATTTATCTCCACAAAGGTGTGATTTTAGTTTTGTCGCTATTAATGTCACTGCTGTGCTGGTGATTGTAGCTGTTTTGGCTGCTTTGTTTGGAGTCCTTGAAGTTTCATGCATGCTAGATATGTCTCCCCACTGGACTACAATGAGTGCAGATGTAACACTTATTTTTAAACTATCATTTTATGTTCAATGGTCAGGATAATTCCAGTGACACCAAGAGTAGCTGTTTCTCCACTAAATATAGAGAAATTTGTCCCTAACCCAACTAATTCATTCACTTATTCTCTGTCAAGATAAACACTTGTTTACCAGTTACCTTTCTGAAGCACAAAACAGAACAGTCCGCTCCTTCCCAAAAGAGACCACAAGAAGATGCCTTGGCTAGCATCCTTGTCTTACCTGTTACTAGCCTAGTTGCTATGTTGCTTTATCACCCCGAAACTGCTCTGAGGTGTAGCAGCAGCAGCAAAATGTCTCTGTTTAGGAATCTCCAGATAACAGCCATAAAAGCGAGGAAATGACTTGTACATATGTTTTTTTTGTTTGTTTGTTTTGGTTTTTTTTTTTTTTTTAGATTAACGCTATGCATTTAGTTTATTTTGTTAAAGTAAATTACATGGGAATTTCAAGACATAGCGAGATTGGTTACACTCTAATCTCTTAAAGATAAGTTAAAGGGAAACAGGTTGAATACATAGTAGGGAAACAGATTGAATACATAATTTTAAATGATCTCAATGCATGGTATTAACTAGGATAATTTTTTTTTCATTTTTTTCTCTTTATTAGATATTTTCTTCATTTACATTTCACATGTTATCCAGAAATTTTCCCTTACCCTCCCGCGTCCCCGCCCTGCTCCCCTACCCACCCCCTCCCACGTAATGGCCCTGGCATTCCCCTGTACTGGGGCATATAGAGTCTGTATGACCAAGGGGCCTCTCCTCCCAATGATGGCCAACTAGGCCATCTTCTTCCATATATGCAGCTAGAAACATGAGCGCAGGGGGAACTAGTTAGTTCATGTTATTCTTCCACCTAGAGGGTTGAAGACCCCTTCCGCTCCTTGGATACTTTCTCTAGCTCCTACCTTGGGAGTCCTGTGTTCCAACTAATAGCTGACTGTGAGCATCCACTTCTGTGTTTACCAGGCACTGGTATAGCCTCCCACAAGACAGCTATATCAGTTGTACATATGTTTTATTTTCTCATCGTTGGCAAGAACGATTTCAAGAACTGATGAGACAAGCAACATATGTTAGGAAAACACTCTGACCTGCTTCAACATGTGGTAGAAAGGTCTACATGATTCGTGTGAGAAATCATCACCAATTTTTTTCACCAATCTTTTAAGTTCAAAGACTAAGACCTAGGAATTTCATTTAATATTGGCTTCAGAGAAACACTCATGTGTGTACCTTAAGGAGTGTGTGTAGGACTTTCCATTGTCTCATAACAAGGCAACTAAAATTAGAAGTCAACTGTTCACTAACAACTATTCAGTGTAGCCAAGCTTTACAGTACATTGCATCAGCTTAAAGAAACAAAACAAATTAGAAGCTTTAACTTGGAAAGATCTCCAATGGACATATGTTGTTAAATTCCCCAAATTAGTTCCAGAATAGTAGCCATAATTCTCATTTGTGAGAACCTACACAAATCTATCAAGCTTTATTACATGTTCAAAGAAAAATGTCTGGAAAGATACCTATGGACTTGTAAACCAAATATGTGTCTCAAAAGAGGACAGCAATGAAGGAAGTTGTCAGAGCTATTTGAATTAACTTGAAATCGTGTAATAGCAGTGTGATCATATACCACATATGCAATTTATAATGAGGAAAAAACTAGAAAAGAAAATCTTCTGGGTATTTCCAGTGTCAAAAGTGAAATTGCAAGTTAACTTAGACAAGCTTTTCAGTGTTTGCTATGAGCAGATTCTGGGGCAGATGTCATGGAGCTAGAAACATGAATGAACAATGAGTCCTGTCCTCCACTTCTTTTCCAGTTGAGACAGAATATGGACCCATAAACATATTCTCTGAAAGTAGATAAGCTTCTACACCTGTGAAAGGGAAAGGTAGAGATGAGAACGTTGTCAGGGAAGAAGTAGGAGCTGAGTAAGAGTGTAAAGACAAGACAACCCGGTAGGAAAGAACATCCATTTTGTTCTATCTGGAGTCTGAGTGACACAGGCAGGGTATCCAAACACTTCTCAGAATCCCTCCATACTCCATAGGCAGCTCTGTTCACTGATAGACTCTTCTTTCTGGGCTCATTACCAAGGAAAGCCTAGCCATGCTACAGCTCATCTAAAACTGTGAAAAAATCCAAGAATTATTTCAATTTGGCTTTGAAAGGTGTTGTATAATTTTTTTCTCCCCCCCCCCCCCCAGCAGATTTAACTTCCCTAATTATCTTCTGCTCATCGGATGCTAAAATGGGTTTCCTTTTTCTAGGCCCACATTGTCAAAACTGTCTCCGTCTGATTTTTCCCATCACCCTTCACTCTGTACCTTCTCTCAAAACTACCACCCTTACTCAGCTCAGATCTCATTCAAGTCATAGTGTCAGAGAGGTTCCCATTCTCAGAGGTAGGTGAATCAATGGGAACTAATGAGTTAGTCACTAAACATTCTTTATTGATATGTTATCCCTATTCAAAGAATACACTTTTAGGCTAGGATGAACATATCTCCTTAAAGCTCCCTGATAAATAAATAGTAAGACTTTCAGTCAGTGACTCCAAGATTGAAACAGAAGCTATGTGGAGTCCTTGGTTCATCCAATCAGTGCGGGTCATTATGCTGGGCCATCTCTGTCTGGGCACAAAGGACTTCCAGGGAACAGATTAGATAAGACTCTCAGTGGCCTGGGTTTCTGCCATGTCACTTTCCTGCAGTCCTGGAACCCTCCAGAGGAAACTAAAAACCTGGACTCTCAGCGGGTTTCTGGGCCATTTGGTTCTATCCTTAATGAATTTTTGACCTTGTATGTAAGCAAGCTCTTTTTATTAGGTTTGTCCTGCACTTATCTTCAACATTATTGTCATCCCAACTGACCTGGTCCCCAGAAAAGTTTCTGTCTTAAATCCAATAGAGAATGTATGGATTCACCCTCTCCCTCTGCCCTGTTAATGAAATCTAAACACTTCTACTGGAAAATAATTGAGAACATCCTTTGTTGTTCTTCTAAAAAGTCACTGCAATTTTCAGATACATTAGGCTCTTCTTTCCCAAAATGAGAAGGAAAGTTAACTGACTCCAAAGTACAGCTTCACTGCAACCAAGCAAATGCTATGGTAGACTCTTTCTACTAGTCTTACACCAGTTCTTTGAGTAAAAAATAAAGGGATGGGTGTATCCATATATAGTCAAATTAAATGGTTTTAGTCATCAAAAGCAAGTGAGAAAAACCCCAATGGGCTTTATGTGTCTTAGAGGAAGTTTTTAATGTTAATAGCTAATGTTTGTAGAGTACACAGTAAGTACACACCATGATTCACCCTTTCCACAACAGCCTCATGAGGCAGGTCCCATGATTGTTATGACATGTATTAACTGGAAAAGATAAGTTCAAAAAGGTTCAATAACCTGCCATATGTCACATAGAAAGTTTGTGAAACTTTCAAATCTAGAGAAGTTGGCACTAGCCTCAGTAGCCTTTTGCTGCTGGGCCAGAAAAACTCTAGGCCATCAGGGGAATCTGCAGGATGTTTTGGTATAGGAACAACTGAACTATAGGGATTTTTCCATCAGGGGAGACCCGCAGTCCCTGGGGTATGGAAGAACATTAGGTAGGGCAGTGTGTAGGAGAAGTAAAGCAGAATGTACTGAAAATCCCATAGTCATGTCCTTGGAGTCCTGATGGTCTCAGGTCCCAGAAGGACAGAAAAAGCACAGACAAAGGCAAAACTCCATCAAGCTGGGCATTAAGCATGGCAGAAATCCATCAGGAAACCAACTATAAAGGCAACTTAATGTTGAGCTCCATATTTTGAGTGGAAATTTTTAAATATCTCCCCTTCCTACACAGAACGCATAAGATAGCACCCAACTTTCATGTGTGTGCACGCAGTAGTCTAGGCTGTGGGGCCAGGAGTCAAAGTAGAAAGAAAGTCCTATTTGAAGCTGATAATGCTAAGATTTTCCGGTTCAGGCCATGACAAGGGAAAGCTAAGATTTCTTAGACTTTAAATTTTTGTTAGTATATCATGTCTGAAACTCTTTATTGAAACAAAGTCCAACTCTGCTGCTCAGGCTGGCCTTGAATTCTTGATACTTTATGCCTTACACCACTGAGATCATAAGCGGGTGTGTCACCATGCCTGAGACAGAATCTATCTTGAGACAAAGTTACCTTGGCATGGTTCTTCTTTTGTTGAAATTGAAACTGAAACTGTGTCTTTGTGTGGAGACTGTCCCCTTTTACTCCCAGGCAGTAGTCGATGCAAGCTGCTGAAGGGTGTCCCCTCAAACTGTTCCTTAGCACTTTCAAGCTTGGCACTATGATATGCAATCTGGTTTTTTTCCACTGTTTCTCTTTGGACCATGAAGTAGAAATAAAAGTCACTATCCACAATAAGAGGTGGGAAAAATAATGCATTACCAAAATACTATATCCAGTAGCACATAGGGAGGCAAGTCCTAGAAAATGGAACAGGGGAAATTCTACGTGTTTTTGAATGACTTCTATTCCCCTCTGTGCATTATTCTCCCATCTAGATATAACTTCTGTGGTAATACCAAGATGATAGGCTGAGTTCTGTGAAATGGTCCTGAAATGTATTCAGTCAACTTGAGGTTGTGGTTGGACATAACATTTTTTTTTTTTTTTTTTGGTTTTTTGAGACAGGGTTTCTCTGTGTAGCCCCGGATGTCCTGGAACTCACTCTGTAGACCAGGCTGGCCTCGAACTCAGAAATCCGCCTGCCTCTGCCTCACAAGTGCTGGGATTAAAGGCGTGCGCCACCACACCAGGAGGAGATAACATTTTGGTTGTAATAATTATAATTGGGAACTGGCTATTATATCCTAGCTTTGACTATTTTGAGGAAGAAGAGTTTAACTGACCTCTGAGCCCAGCGGACACAGCTAGGGACACCCCAGGACTTTAAGATCGCATTGGGGTTACGCGTGAGTGCAGAGGTGGTTTTGGGAGCAGCAGGTCAGCAGTTCCTCCCAGGGGCAGGAACTGAGAACTCCGCCCCACCGGAGGCTGGGCTTCTCCCAGCCAGAACACCCGCGCCGCCGCGCCATCTTTCCTCTGAG
>LR756404.1:129506-171733 GCA_902729485.2 Mus minutoides | reverse complement strand
CTGCTGGCCCACTGCTCCCCAAACCTCTGCTGAAGTCCACTCACGCGTAACCCCGATGAGATCTTAAAGTCCTGGGGTATGCGAAGCCCAGGGCAGGCCCTAGGTGCGACCGCTGGGTTCAGAGGAGAGATGGCGGGGTGGGTGGAGCTATGGCTGGGTCAGGCCCAGCCTCTGGTCGGGCGGAATTCTCAGATCCTGCTCCTGCAGGCAACTGCTGGCCCACTGCTCCCCAAACCTCCGCTGAAGTCCACTCACGTGTAACCCTGATGAGATCTTAAAGTCCTGGGGTATGCGAAGCCCAGGGCAGGCCCTAGGTGCGACCGCTGGGTTCAGAGGAGAGATCGAATATCCATATTTGATTTAGTTACTGAGACTTTATTGATTCTGCAGAAACAGTTGAAGTGTAGAAGTCTATTTCTTGATTTACACCCTCCTTTTTTGAGGCAGGATCTTATTTATGAATGCCTGGTTCTCCTGAAACTTCCTTTGTAGACTAGGCCTTTGAACTCTGTTGTTGTTGTTGTTTTAAGATGCGATCTCAGCATGTCATCTAGGCTGGCCTCAAACTCACCATCCTCTTGTTTCAGCTTCCCTAATAGCTGAAATGGTAAAATGCGACCAAACCAGCTCCTCCTGGTGCCTTGTCCAGTGCAACATTCCATTAAGTGTTTGAACTTGTCTTTAAACTATCTGGACCTAGATTTCTCACTATAGAAAAGCTTTCATCCACTTCTCTATTTCCATCCACTTGCAGTCCTAGCAATCTTTCACCTTCAGTTTGAGGAAGCAACCTGTGAGATGCCCGCATTAGGGATTTACTGAGTAAAATGACTATCATGGCTCTAAGTTTCAACTCCTGGACCCTATTTCAAATATAATTATCAAGAGACAAGCAGAGCTCAAGGTTTTTAGAGTGTAGAGAACCCCGCAAAGGAGAAGCCCATGGGATAGCTAAGTTACCTGTGGAGATTTTTCCCGATTTCAGCACCAATTTGGCCACTAAATAAAGGTTCCTTTTGCGCCAGTTCAGCAAAGTTGGCCACAAGTTCAACATGAAAGTTTTATCCAACCATCTTAGCAGAAAAAAAATCTGTGTAATCTCAAAGCGAGGCTTGCAACAGAATGTTTCCTAAATTTATTTAACCACAAAACCCTTTTTTTTCAGACAACCTTAAGGAAAAAAAATGTTCCATAGATAATAACTTGAAAACTCTTGTGATCAATGATTTGTAAATACTCTTCCACCTCCAGCATGCAATAATTCTCCCCTTTTGTAACTTTAAAGAAAAATCATAGGCTTACAAGAGACTAAATTTATTCAATGATTCACTTTGTGGCACTTTGGCTAGTACCACCCAGCCATTGAAAATTTCAAGTGCTCAAGGCAGTACGACATGAGGAAGTCTTTCACAACAATTAGAACACTTAACAGGTACATTTTTATGCAAAGCTAAATTTTTATCAAATGTTCAGACTTGTAGCAAAACACAGATAAGTAAGCCTATGACTTCATTTCTGCTGTCTCTTGAGCCCGCCAATACAATGACAAGTCTACAACTTAAAACCCATATTGTGGCTAGTGGGATGCCTTATTTTGCAATCCTGGGAACCTAAATTTCATCCACAAACTCTCACATAAAAAGCTGAGTGCAGCTGCAGGCACCGGTTCCAATGCCAAAGAGGTAAAGACAGGAAGATCTGGAGGGTGTGTCCATCCTGTCAGTCTATCCAAAACAGGAGACCTTCAAGATTGTTGAGAAACTCTCTTTCAAAAAACTCAAAAAGGAGGAGGGAGTGGAGGACCAGCATGATATATCAATGGTTAAAGGCATTTGTCCGTATGCCTGACAACCTAAGTTCACTAGTCCTGAAATCCACATGATGGAAGAAGAGAATCATCTCCCACAACTTGCCCTCTAACTTCCACATATGTGCATATGCACATGCAAATAATAGCGAAATTAATAAGTGTAAAAATGAAGTTTTTATTAAGGTAGAAAACAATGGAGGAAGGTATTTGCCATGCACCTCTGGCCTCTGCAGGCATATCCAAGTAGATGCACACACACACCAACAATGTACACACATAAGTATACCATACATACACACAATGTACACGCATAAGTATACCATACACATTTACAATGTACATACATAAGTATACCATATACACACAATGTACACACATAAGTATACCATACACATACAAATTCAAACCTCTTTTAAAAACAAAACAAAACTACAAATATGATAATTAGGCAGTAAATTCTAAGAAGGACAAAATCTTCAGTAAAAGTAGCTATCAAAAATCACCTCATACTTTGGCTTCAGGACACAAAATACAGAGTCTCAAACTGACCAGGAAATTACTTTCCTGCTGGCTACATTTCATAGTGCTTGAGGTGCTGTGCAGAATACTGGAAAAGAAAAGACATCACTTTTAACCAATACTGGATTATGCATGCCGCAATACCATCTTCCCAGGCAAGATGTGCTCCCAGATGCAATTGTGACATGATTGCCACTGAGGTAACCAACCACATTCTGATTGGATTTGAAGAATGCTCTAGAGGAGTAAATTTAAACCTGATATGGTAACACAGTAGAAATAACAGAAAGGGGGAAAGAGACATAGGCTCCGGTGATAGGAAAGAATCTAGGATCGTTTTTCTAAGTGATTCTGCTATTAAACTATATATTTCTACATATTTATGTTAACACCCATAAATTAATTTCACTCTCAACCTTAGTCAGAGTTTCCTTTTGCAGTGGGTGCAGATTAATGTGGGGACTCATAACCAAAGTGCTGAGAATAAGCAATTGTTAGAGCTCAGCCCTACATGAGACAGACCCCTTTCTCATCCTATCAACAACACACACTCCAAACCTCAGCAACAGCACAGAAAAGGGATAAGAAAGAATGTGAGAGCCAGATGATTGGGGAGAGTGCTGTGAAACGCTGTTGCATGTATAGATTCACAGCAGCTGTGGTTACCCAAATGAGACCTGTGCAATATCAAGCTACCTTCTAGTCCAAGCCTTTAGCAGTTTTAAGATGGAGCAAGAATTTCTTTGAACACTGAAGGTTATATGTTGAAAAGAAAATACAGCATTTGGTTTTGCAGCCTTTCTGCTAAGCTTTACCTTCTCTTCAACATCTTTTCACGGGCCTGAACTTTACCCTTGGCTAAACTCCTACTATTAGAGGATATACAACTGGGAGAAGACTTGGTTGACTTGAATTCTTTTGTAAAGATGGAGTAGGAACATGTGAATGCAAAGCTTTCAGAGATAAAGAACAAGACCAGAAAGCCTCATTGGGGCCAAGGCTACCTTTGTTGAAGTTGATGGCACAGGTGAGAAACAAAAAGTCTGGGATTCTTAAAGCCTTTGAGGTCCCCGGGAAGCCAAAGCTCTTAAAATCTGTTACTGCAGTCCTTGAACAGAGGTTCTTTGCCAGATTGGGCTAAATAAGCCCCTGACAAGCTGGAACATGTTCACTTCTTTCTCAGCAAAGGCTATTGAATGTTGGGTTAATTTTTTTTTCCTTTTTTCCCAAAGGGGTTGAAGAATAAAGACTAATTATGACAAATCTGGTACTTTGAAGGAAGGAGAAAAATACCTGCTGACAGGCATGAAAACATCCAAGTTCACAGATTTGCAATCATTCTCATTGCCTCCTGTAAATAATGAAGCACATTTCTTTTCTTGTCTCTTGACACAAGTGCCTGTCCCTGTATTTCTTTACCACCTTATCTATCCCTCTGACCTCTGTCAGCCAGGAACACAACTAGTGCATTTGGTACAGATGTTCAATTGCTAAGCAATACATATTACCTTCCTCTCTGCTGCTTAGCACTCTGTACCTAGGATAATTTAAGAATGTATTTTCACTTCAAATGAGAGGCATGAAACATGTTCCTTAGCAAGGCAGGATGATGGTTCTTGCTAGAGCCCACATAAGCAAGTGCTTCTCAATTTTCGTGTTGATAACATCCCACAGTAGCTCCCATTATTTCAAAGTAGCTTTGTAAAAAAACTCGAGAAAAATCTATCCTTAGTTCTGAAAGTTTTGTAGTGCCTTGAGGAAACTAGACACATGCTTATAACTTTAGCCAAACTCATCTCAAGAAAACCAGCAGCCATGGCTACACAAACCCTTAGTCCTTTATTTGGTATACATATGTCAAGCACCTGCTGGGTAGTAAGATCACAGGTGAGTACAGGAAACAAAATACAGCAGTTGTTTTCTAGAACATCAAAGCCTGATAGAGATATGTGTGTAAAAAGGTCAATTCAGTGTAGTGATGGAAAGCCACACAGGGCCCAACCAGCAGCTGCCTGAGACAGAGGCAAATACTTACACCCAACCTTTGAACTGAAGTCAGGGAAGTTGGCTGAATTAGGGGAAGGATTGAAGAATCTCAAAGGGAGAAGAACCCAATAGGAAAACCAGCAGTCTCAACTAACCCAGACCTCAGAGAGCTCCCAGTGACTGAGACACCCACCAAGAGTATGCACAGGTCAGTCCAAGGTCCCTGGCACAAATATAGCAGAGATCTTCCTGGTTAGGCCTCAGTGGGAGAAGATTCTCTCTTAATCCTGGAGAGACTTGAGGCCTCAGGGAAGGGGGAGGTCTAGTGGGAGACACCCTCTCAGAGGCAACAGGGAGGAGGAATGGGATGAGGAGCTGTAGGAAGGGGGGACAAAGAGAGGGGTGCAATGACTGTAATGTAAATAAATAGATTTTTTTAAAAAACTAAATAGGTAAATGTGGCATATCGTTTTAGTAATAGCTCCAGTTTGCCCAAAAATTCTTACACAAACATCTCTTTATGACTTCGCCAATCCTACATTTGAAAGCAGTGTTATATTTTTATGCTTTGAGTCTGGGCTTGGACATTTTACATCTTCTAGAAAATGTGACCACAGCAATTGCAAGGCATGAAGAAAATGCTTATACATTGAGATTTATCCTCTTCCTGTGAACAAGGAAAGGAATAAATATGTATGAATAGTCCTAGTTAACCAGAACAATGCAACTCAGAAAACTAATTTTATTATTGTTATGGACAATTGAAAACTGCTCTTACTTTACATAGACATGCTATATTTCCCGAGAGTGAACTGCTAAGTCTTATTTGTTCCAGGAAAGTCACAAGCCTGTGCAAAAATAGCCAAGCACAGTTTTCCGGTTAAAGTGGCAGGCTCCAGAATCTGATAAACCTTCCTTTCCAGTCGTGTTTTACTTTCTACCTTTAAACACCAGAAGCAGCATTTACTATAAACAAAAGATCCAAGCAGAACTATTTCTTCTCACACTTGGCATGCCTTTAAATAATATCAGCAAAGAAAGAAGTCTTGTATCCGACCCCACATATGTTTTAAGTAGATAAAAACCTAGTGGCAATAGGAAGTCTCTAATAAAACTAGGTCAAGGACCTACGGCTGCCTGGCACTGTTTCTTCTTCATCATGTTGTTCCCCCAAAGTGAAAGAAAGAGAAGTGCTATTCAATTCCTCCAAGGTGTTGAGTTGCTTAAAGGAATACATTGTTGGAGTGTGTCACCTCGACTTAAATATTCTCAGTAGTGTTTTCTAGTGTCAAACCCACCTTCCACTGACAGCAAACTAAATCCTTGGGCTGTGCTCTGACATTAACTTCCAAAAAAGCCTTTCTCTGATCTCTACTGCTAATGTTGCGACACACTGGTTTGATTACTATTTAGAGTTCCTCCCATCTCTTCCTCCCAACTGCTTTCTCCCCACAAAACTCTGAGAAGCTCCCTGCATCCAAACAGTTCACTTGAGGAATGGCTCTAAAACATTAAGCTACTTTATCATCATTCAGCCAAAATTTGTCATCAAAAGTGCCATATAAAATTACCGGGATGTCATATCACAGTTGAGTAATAGTACTTATTAATCAGTCAAGACGACTGACAGGTCTGGGTAATTTTATTTTTTTAAAAAAAATGCTTAGCATGTCTGTAACATTTCTTAAAGAAATCCAAAATTGGGGCTGGAGAGATGGCTTAGTGTTTAAGACCATTTGCTATTCTTCCAGGATCAGAGTTCGATTCCTGGCAACCTGATGCCATTGGTAATTCCAGTTCCAGAGGATCCAACACCATCTTCTGGATTCAGCAGGCATCCTGAACACATTTATATGCATGCAAGCAAAACATCCACAAACACAGAATATAATTGTTAAAAAAGGAACTCAAAATTACAGCTAATTTTATCCCAACTAAGATGAATGGCAACAGGACATACTGCATAAAGAATAACTTTATTGCTTAGAGGTCAGCCTCTCTATAAGCACCATGGTGAGAAAATTCAAAGGGATTTTAAAAACAGTTCTTACTAGCATGCCTCTCACTTTCAACTTGAAAATCTATGGACCCTACCTGTCTGTCCCTCTACCACCTGTATTATGATTATTCCTGTATTATGATTGTTCCTGTATTATGATTATTTGTGGGCAAATTTCGGAGCTTCTCCTGTCACTAGTGATAACAATTCATCCACTATCCGTATATATATTTTTCCCAATACTGAAGTTTAATTGGTTTCAATATTCCTCCTAGCTTTTACCAAACCTCAGAGGAGCCATAGTGAAGAACTTCATTAAGTTAATTGGCAAAAGGGAAATAGTTATATTGGCTGCAGACAAGTGTTCAAGGACAAGTGTTCAACAGTGCCCCAGTTCCCACTTGCCACCAAGCAGAAGCTGACCAAGCAAGCAATTATCATTGGAAAGCCAAGTGGATAGACCAGATAGTTCCAAGAACGGGAGAGATGGCCTATCTTTTGTTTCTAGAAAAGGCAAAAGCATGATTACTAAATGAAAGCTTATTCTCATGTGGACATACATTGGAAAGAATAGTCCTAAACCAAACCCTAAGCTCAGAAATCAAGAGTTTTTTCCCTTGCTTTATGAAAAACAGAGCCTCCTAGTTCAAGGACAGTGGAACAGGAAGCTCAATGTAAAGGTTATGTATTTTCCATGTGATGGGAATATTAACTAGAACAACCAGGATTCTTAGATAAGTCACCCAAAGGAAGGGGTTTATCTTTTGCCACTTAAAGGCAGGGGGTTCATTTCTTCATCTGAGATCACTAGGTGATGCTGCCCTTTTCCTGCCCAGCACACACACACACACACACACACACACACAGTTCCACAACCCAGACACCAGTATAAAACAGGAGAGTATAAAGTGAATTGTCTTTAGGATTTGATGAGTGTCAGCCCTACATTTATTTCTGATGCTCTGTGACTTCTTGGGACCTCCATCCTGATTGCCTACTTGACTCCACTGTACCTATTACTGCTTCATAATATCAAGTTCAAAACTTTGTCTATTTGTTTCTAATTTAATTTGAATTTTTTCTTTAAATTTTTGTAAAGGTGTATGTTATACATTGCATATATTCTTCCCTATAGATGTAATATTTCTCTCACTTGTCACTTTGTCTCTCAAAATAATGTCACTTGTAATAGATAAATAGATCATAGGGCAAAAGTGACTTCCTCAAAAGAGAGAGCGGGAGAGAGAGAGAGAGAGAGAGAGAGAGAGAGAGAGAGGAGAGAGAGAGAGAGAATGGATGAATGAATGAATGAATGAATGAATGAATTTGTGTACATGTCCAAGATCTAGGAACAACGAATGAAAAGAATGTGATATTTATCTTTCTGAGCCTGTCCTATTTCACTTAATAAAAAGCACAATGTGTCCATTTTTAGTTAAGCTAGTTAAAATCGCATTAAGTTTTCAGAACAGCTCTCTTATGTCAATATTACTATTTTTATAGATGAATAAAATGAGAGAGTGCAGGAGTTTTGTGAATGCTGTCAACCAAATCACTAAATGTGCTAAAAATCTTTACTCTCTTCACACACACAAATACCTTATATTGAAATTTAATTCTCATGTCATAAAATTCACTAAGTTTTTTTATTCTTTTCTTTTCTGTTGCTATGATAAAATACTCTGATGAAAACAACCTAAGGGTTCATTTTAGCTCACTGTGGTTTTGTTCTTCTTGATTTCTTGTGTTTTGCAAGTTGTATCTTGAGTATTCTAAGTTTCTAGGCTAATATCCACTTATCATTGAGTGCATATCTAGTGACTTCTTTTGTGATTGGGTTACCTCACTAAGGATGTTTTCCTCCAGATACATCCATTTGAATGTATTCATAAATTTCATAAATTCATTGTTTTTAATAGCTGAGTAGTACTCCATTGTGTAAATGTACCACATTTTCTGTATCCATTCCTCTGTTGAGGGACATCTGGGTTCTTTCCAGCTTCTGACTATTATAAATAAGGCTGCTATGAACATAGTGGAGCATGTGTCCTTATTACATGTGGGAGCATCATCTGGGTATACCCAAAAGTGGTATTGCTGGGTCCTAAGGTAATACTATGTCAATTCTTTCTGAGGAACAACCAAACTGATTTCCAGAGTGGTTGTACCAGCTTGCAGTCCCACCAGCAATGGAGTAGTGTTCCTTTTTCTTCACATCCTCGTCAGCATCTGCTGTCACCTGAATTTTTGATCTTAGCCATTCTGACTGGTGTGAGGTGGAAACTCAGGGTTGTTTTGATTTGCATTTCCCTGATGATTGAGGATGTTGAATATTTTTTTTTAGGTGCTTTTCCGGTATTCCTCAGTTGAGAATTCTTTATTTAGTTCTGTACCCCATTTTTAATTGGGTTGTTTGGTTTTCTGGAGTCCAACTTCTTCAGTTCTTTATATATATATTGGATATTAGCCCCCTATCAGATTTAGGATTGGTAAAGATCTTTTCCCAATCTGTTGGTTGCCTTTTGGTCTTATTGACGGTGTCCTTTGCCTGGGGATCCATCCCATAAACAACCACCAAAACCCAGACACTATGGCAGATGCCAACAAGAGCCTGATGACAGGACCCTGATATAACTGTCTCCTGAGGGGCTCTGCCAGTGCCTGGCAAATACAGAAGTGGATGCTCACAGTCATCTATTGAAAGGAACACAAGTTCCCCAATGAAGGAGCTAGAGAAAGTACCCAAGGAGCTGAAGGGTTCTAAATCCCCATATGAGGAACATCAATATGAACTAACCAGTAAGTACCCCCAGAGCTCCTTGGAACTAAACCACCAATCAAAGATAACACATGGTGGAACTTGTGGCTCTAGCTGTATATGTAGATAACATTTGAAACATAAATAAAGAAAATATCTAATAAAAATATTTGAAATACAAAAAAAAAGTTTTAAAAAAGTGTTTTTCTGGCATGTGATCTAAGTTCTAAATTTTTTTTTAACACTTTGCAGTCCTGGTACTTTATTTCTTTTTGTACATTAGGCCATGAATTCGTATGGAATGGGCTCCAACAGCTCAGGCTCTTTTCCATTAGTCCTCACAAAGTGTGCTTCTCTGGGTGGCGCAGGCTGGCGCTTCAGCTGCACCCAGGTGCCCTTCTCCTTGGCTTCCTTTTTCTTCTGGTCGTTCTCCTCTGCTCTTCGAGTGCTTGATGTGGTCAATCCGCACATTGATCCTCTTGGCCAGAATTTTGCCCTTAACTTGCTTGTTTACAATGATGCCCACAGCATGCTGGGTGACATTGTTCTGAGAAGGCCAAAACGGTACCATCGTGAATACCCCGTAAGGAAAAACTTGTCACGGGTAAGGGAACTACAGATGTTATAGTGGGAAGAACATCTAAGCGTACATACACCGGTTTCCTTGTTGCGGTACAAAGGATTTTCCGGATCTCTTGTATATGGCCCACGGAGAGGAGAAACCCTTTGTGTTCGTCATTTTGGCAAGTTACTGGAAGTCACCACAGAATGGAAACTCTTATCTTCTCATGAAAACAGTTGCTCCTCATTCTTTTGCGTTCTGCCCTTTACCTAGGGAGCCATTTAATTACTAGAAAAAATCTGGGGAAAATTAATAATCTAGTTTATGTGTGTATAGATTTTCTTATCTGGCTCATTTCATATAAATGGAACCATGTAAAGTTAGTTTTGTACTCTTTTGTGACTGATTATCTTAGGGTTTCTATCGCTATGATAAAACATCATGATTAAAAGCAATGTGGAGAGGAAATTGTTTCAGCTTATAGTTCAAGGTAACAGTCCATCACTGAGAAAAGTCAGGACAGAAAGTCAAGCAGGGCAGAAACCTGGAAGCAGTGACTGATGCAGAGGCTATAGAGGAGTGCTTGTATGGGTTTGCTCTCCACTGATTCTCAGCCTGCATCTTTATAGCACCAGGATCACTAGGCCTGGATGGCCCCACCCATGGCAGTCTGGGCCTTCCCACATCAATTACTAATCATAAAAATACCTCAGGCCAATCTGGTGGGAGAATTTCATGGTTATGGTTCTCTCTTCCCAAATGGCTCCAGCTGTGTCAAGCTGATATAAAACCAGCCAGTACATTGTCTTTTCATACTTAGCAAAGCTTTCCCAAGGTTCATTATGGTTTATGGAGGTCTTTTATCTGTGTGTCCTCCCTCAATCAACACTATTCTGTTGACACCTCTACTTGGGTACATCAGATCAAACACAAATTCTCATTTATGTAAATGCAGTGAAACTCGCTGTGATCATTATCTCAGCCATTAATCCAGACAATTACTGTAGAATTCAATGATGACCTTCATCCTGTTTCCCAAAACACACTCCAGTTCATTTAGCCAATGAAATTCTATTCTACAGTAGCCATCAATATTGCCTTTATCATTGTTGCTTATTTCCTTCAGACTGCATTATCCCACTCCCAGATTTTTTTCCCTCTAATCTTCATATTTCCCCAATTAAGGAAACTCTTAGAATCTCCAATTTTTTTAATGAGATGAAATGATACAATACTGAAAGTTATTTTTTTCCCTTCTGAACAGTGAAAGTGTTCCAACTTTAACCACTCAAATAGCTAAGTGCATATATGTATTCTTGAATATGTGTGTGCTTGACACTGTGTAGGTGTGTCTGGGAATGATAACAACTAAATTAGGTAATCTCATCACTTGGAGTTATCCTGGTAACATTTTGTGCTTTAAAATTAGGTCTCTGCACTGAAACTTATAGAGGAGAAAGTGGGGAAATGCCTCGATGATATGGGCACTGGGGAAAAATTCCTGAACAAAACAGCAAAGGCTTGTGCTGTAAGATCAAGAATTGACAAATGGGACCTCATAAAGTTGCAAAGCTTCTGTAAGACAAAAGATATTGTCAACAGGACAAAAGGGCCACCAACGGACTGGGAAAGGNAAGGAGCTAGAGAAAGTACCCAAGGAGCTAAAGGGGTCTTCAACCCTATAGGTGGAAGAATAACCATGAACTAACTAGTACCCCCCGGGCTCGTGTCTCTAGCTGCATATATAGAAGAGGATGGCCTAGTTGGCCATCAGTGGGAAGAGAGGCCCCTTGGTTATGCAGACTTTATTTGCCCCAATACAGGGGAACACCGAGGCCAGGGGGTGGGAGCGGGTGGGTAGGGTAGCAGGGCCGGGAGGGGGGAGGATATAGGGAACTTTCTGGATAACACTTGAAATGTAAATGAAGAAAATTTCTAATAAAAGTTGAAAAAAAAAAAAAAAAAAAATTAGGTCTCTGATTAAAACCCCAGTACATCTCTGGTTCTTTTGATTTGTAAGGTCCCTTCTCATTAGGTAAGTGTTGAGTGCTGCTATTTTCTCAGAAAACTCCAGGTTCTTCTTTATCTGTAATAAAACTTGAGCTGGGTACTTTTGTCGAGATATAAGTCCAAAGTGACCTGATAGAATCTATGTAATTGTAAACATCTGAAAAACATAATGGGATAAATGTCAGAAAAGCCTCACCAATCATTTTGAGCTATTTCCTTTTCACGGTTGTCAATTACTCACTCAGGACAGGTGGTAACCCAATTGTCTTCAATATGAAGACACAGAATCCACCTTCAATGTGTTAGTGCTGGTCCATAGGAAAACAAAATCGGAGGCTTTCAAAGTTTTTTCTAAGCACAAATTTGATAATAGAGTGTTTACTGTAAGACAAAATAATCTTTTTAAAATAAAACCACTTTGATTGTAATTAACTCATAAAACATTGCACAGCTTGATTGACAGAGTCAGAAAACATTTACCCAGTCTCAAGCACTACACACCTCAGTGAACTTCAGTACAGTTAGATTCGCCATTCTGAAGCAATGGGGTTTCTCTTAGATTTTTTACAATTTCGCTACCAGTTATTTTTGTTGTTGTTGTTCACTTATCCACCACAGACTATAAAAAGCAAACACTATGGTGGAGTTGAAACCAGAAAAACAAGTTAGCTTTATATTCCCTTTCATGGCGCCTTTGTCCTTTTGCCTGCATTCCATTCTTCCTGATCTCCTAATATCACCCTCTCTTGGTTTCTTTTCTAAATGTTATGCCATACCTACCCTTACCCCTATTTACATACAGACATTAAAATAAAATTAAATCACAACCCCCTTCCTTTCCTCCTCTAGGTTACAGCTACCTTCCCTCCAACAGCTTTCATAATCCCCCTCTCAAGTTGATAGCCTCTTTTTTATTATTGTTACATACATATATGTGTAGGTTAGTATATGTATACATGAATATAGATGAATACAACCTGATGAGTTCATTTTTGAATTTTTTGGTTTTTTTAGTTTGAGTCACTTCAAGTAATATACTTTCCAAGCCAATCTATTTTCCTGTAAATTTCATGAGTTCATTTTTCTTTACAGCTGAATAATATTCCATTATATGCATGTGGCACATTTTCATTATTCATCCATCTGTTGATGGACATTAATATTAGTTCCACTTCCTCGATATCATAAATATAGCAGCAATAAGCATGAGTGTACAGATGCCTCTGGTAGAATATTGAATGTACTGGGTGGGTTTTGTCAACTTGACACAAACCTATCTGGGAAGAGGGGATCTTGATTGAGAAAATGCCTACATGAAATTGTCTGACTTAATTATGTCAACAAAGATGGAGAAATCGAGCTCTACTGGCTGGCATTCGTGCTGCAGAAAGGTAGTTTGCACACAACCAAAGGAGAAAATAATCATCAATATCACCCAGCTATGGACCCTGCAACCCACAGCAGCAACCCTACCGCAAGATATTCTGCTGCAATAGGGGCACAAATGTTAAGGGAGTAACCAACAACTCCCATTAATTTTAAAGGCTCATTCCATGAGATGGATCACATCCTAAAGAACCTAAGTCATGTGCTCTCAAGGAAAACCTACTACTGTTATTCTGCTAAAGGAACATAGCAATAAAATGACTACTAGTGACATATTGCTATACACATAGATCCCTCAACCCACATCAAAACAATGTCTTCATGAAGTATATGGTAACTAAAACAGAGATTCCACAACTAAACAATGTGCAGAGAATGAAAAAAATTGGAGCACTCAACCTGAAATGCTATGTTTTATCAAATCCCTCCCCTTAGAGCTCTGGGATATATGTGGAAGTGGATGTAGAAAGATAGTAAGAGGCAGAAGTAGTGGATGAGTCCAAGAAAATAGCATCTTCCAGACACAACAGGACTAACACACATATGAACTCACAGAGACTGTGACAGCACACGCAAAACCTACACAGATTCAAACCAGTCAAAATCCCAGCACTAAGGCATGGAAGTAAGCACAAATCCCAAGCTCTAGCCAAAACACAATTGCAAATTGATACCTGATGAAAAAGAAAATAATCTGTTATCTCCAGTACAATTTCACAGGATATATCAACCACAATCCAGGGCACACACATGCCCAGCAGTAGTTGGCCAACACAAAACTCCAGGAGATTTTTTTGTACCTTTTTTGTTTGGTTTGATATTTTTTGTCTTGTTGTTTTGTTTTGTTTTAACTTTGTTTGGATTCTCATTTTTTGGTTTTTGATTTGTTTTATTTTTGAGAGAGAAAGAAAGAGAAAAAAAAGACATTTCAGTGGATAGGAAGTATGAAGGACCCTTGAGGAGTTAGGGAAGGAAAAGGAATATTATCAAAATATATTGTACCAAAAATTGGTTTTTAAAAGTATTTTCCTATAGACAAGTCTGCAGGGTATTTTCTTAAAACTTGATTGATGTGGTAGGGACCAACCCACTGTGAGTGGTGCCACTCCTCGATAGGTGGTCCTGAGATGCATAAAAAAAGCAGGCTAAACAAGCCATGAGGAGCAAGCCAATTAACAGCACTTCTCCATGGCCTCTGCATCAGCTCCTGCCTCCAGATTCCTGTCCTGTGTGAGTTCCTGACCTGACTTTCCTGAATGATGGAAATGAGTTCCTGAATGTGTCCTGAGATTTTTAAGATGAAACATAGAGTTCTTTGGGTATTTCCCCAAGAGTGGAATAAATGAATCATATGGTAGTTATACTTTTACTACTTTAGGAACCTCCAAACCAATGTTTGTAATGGCTGTATTAATTTGCTCTCCTACCAGCTGTGAATATGGGTTTCTCTTTTCCTATATTTTCCCCAACATTTGTCATCAGATTTCTTGATGATGTCCATTCTGACTGGGGTCTGTAGTATCTCAAAGCAGTTTTAATTTGCATTTCCCTGATAACTAGAGATATTGAACACTTTTAAAAATAGTTAATGGCCATTGGTGGATTTTTATTTTCTTTAGGAAAGTATCTTCTTCAGTCTATTTGTTGAGTGGCAGCTTTATTGCCTTGATGTTTGATTTTTGCAGTTCTTTGTAAGGTTTGTACATCTTTGTGTGAAGTACATATTTTCTCCCATTGTGGATGCTGGTCTCTATGATCTGCTGAAAATTCCTTTTGCTGTGTGGGAACTTTTAAATTTCATGAGGTCCCATCTTTCTTAGTCTGGGTTTCTATTCCTGCACAAATATCATGACCAGGAAGCAAATTGTGGAGGAAAGGGTTTATTCAGCTTACACTTCCACATTGATGTTCATAACCAAAGGAATTCAGGACAAGAACTTACACAGGGCAGGAACTTGGAGGCAGGAGCTGAGGCAGAGGCCATGGAGGGATGCTGCTTACTGGCTTGCTTCCCCTGACTTGCTCAGTTTGCTTTCTTATAGAACCAAGTACTACCAGCCCAGGGATGGCACCACCCACAGTGGCCTGGGCTCTCCCCACTTGATCACTAATTGAGGAAAACGTCATACAGCTGGATCTCATGGAGGCATTTCCTCAAGGGAGACTCCTTTCTCTGTGATTACTCCAGTGTGCGTCAACTTGACACACAAAACCAGCCAGTACACCATTTCTTGTGTCTAATTCCTGTGCCTAATTCTTGTGTCTAATTCTATTCAGGAAATTCTTGCCTACCCTAAAGTCTTGAAGAGCATTCTCTTGCATTTCAATTGCATTTTTAGCACTTCAAGTTTTAAATTAAGATATTTGATCTATTCTGAATTGATTTTTTATACAGAGTAAAAAATAGTAATCTAATTTCATTTTTTGGCATATGGTTATCTAGTTTTGCTAGCACCACTTGCTAAATAACTCTACTGTATGCTTTTACCACCTTGGTGAAAAGTTAGTTGGCCATAGCTTTGCTGTTTTGTTTCTGGGCCTCTATTCTATTCCATTGGTCTAACTGTGTTTTTATTTCAGTATCAAATGACCTTTATCACTATAACTCTATAATATATTTGAGGTCAAGTATTGTGACACCTCTAGCTATGAAAAACAAATATTATAAAGGTCAACTCCTTTCTCTAGAATTGTATCATAATAAAAACTATAGTTGGGGTTACAGAGATGATTCAGTGGTTAAGAACACTTGTTACTCTTGCAGAGGACCTGGGCTCAATTATCAGCACTGACATGGTGGTTCACAGAAACCTTTGATTCCACATTCAGGGGATCTGACATCTTCTTCTGAATTCCACAGACACCAGGAACAAACATCCATGCACATAAATTAAAAGAAATAAATATAAAAGGAACAAAATTTATTTTGGGTTATTACAACAGAAAGTTTCCAAAATATATATATGGGTTAAATTAAGTAACAAACAGGAAAATTAGCAAATAAGAATCTTAAGGAAGAATTGTACAGTAAGGTATTAAATATCTAATAAATCTATAATTGCTGTAAATATATATGTTTCAGTAACAGTTCATAACAAGAAAAGTACAGAAAGAGATGTGAATTTACATGAGCATTCAATGTACAGTAAATCTGTCATTTGAATATGGAAGGAAATTAAATTATTCAATAAATATTGAAGTGACAAACACACTATTTGAAATGCTGAGTCTTTTTCTCACAGTATGTGTCAAGTAAATTCTATATAAACTAGAAAGCTAAATAATTTTCAATAAAAAGTTTTAAAAAGAAAAATCATGAGTGGGTTTCATATAATAAAGAAACCTTTATTCAAATAATAAAAGTAAATAAGGGAACCCAAATAAAAGTGTTACAGAATGCTATCCTCAAAGCACTGCAACCATTATTACCATCATTCTCAGAGCAGCTGTGACTACTTGCAAGAGACCCTCAAAATAAGGCCTGTTGCTGTTCTCCCATAGAAGAAGGTAGGGAAGGTCATTAAAACCTTCAGAGATTTCAGCCACTCCTTCCTATACCTCTCTTCCAGCTGTATGTAATTCCTTCTAGCTACACATGGGAAATTTACAAAACCAACACAAATGACTGATAGAATATTTAAAAGGTAGCAAAACTCACCAGTGAGCTAATAAATTAGCACAAATGATATACCAGTTTCAGCTATCAGTATGGCATACAAATATTTATGTAGAAGAATGATTTTCACAGCACTGTGTATCATAACAAGTGAAGAAAATAACTCTTCAGCGATAGAAAAGGGATTACCATTGTGCATATAAGTTTAATGGGATAAGGTTGTTGTCTGAATGAGAATGTCCCCATAGGCTCATACATTTGCATATTTAGTCCTCATTGGTGATATGTTTAGTAAGGATTAGGAGGTGTGGTCTTGATGGTGGAGGCACTGGGGTGGGCCCCATACAATCTCTAGTTAGCATTCTCTCTTTGTGCTTGCAGGGCACAATGTAATTCTGAGATTCCACTCCAGTGTCACCCCTGCTGCCATGCTCCCCACCATGATAATGGACTTTTAACCCTATGAAACTTTAAGTCTCCACTTAAATAATCATTTTATGAGTTGTTTTGGTCATGGCATTTCTTTACAGCAATAAAACAATAGTTATTAAAAATAGACTTAAACAAATGCTTGATAATGTGGAAACTGCTTAGCATACAATTTTACGTGAAAAACAAGTTACAATGTAATATATCTAATATGATGACAATTAAATGAAATGTATATATGTGTGAGTCAGAATATAGGTGCATGCATATCTGCATGTTAGTGTGTATTTGTCTATAGAAATAACTGGAAAGAAAGTCCAAAAATACTAAAAATGTTATCTCTAAAGATCAGAATCATTAGTGATTTTGATTTTCCATTTTGTGATTTTCTGTACCCTCAGAGTTTGAAAATGAACATGTGTTCATTTGTATCAGGAAAAAAATGTGCAATGAATGTTATTTTAAAAGTTGAGTTCTTTGGATTTGGCTCTTTTTTTTTGTCATGATTTTAAATGTTTTCACGCACCCATACTCAGAGACAGAAGCCTCAAGGCATATATGTCAGTTTTCAAAATAAAGTATTTTTCATCTCATACTTCATTTCTGGACTCAGAGAAAATGCATGCTCTTCCCTAAACCATACTATTCCCCTTCAGTCTATCCGATTATACCTCTACCCCAGGAAACAACAGCTTTCCACAGCATTATCAATCCAGCTATCCCTCTTTCTCAGTCTTTCCCATAACATCTTACCCAAACTATAACACCATAGTAGCACTGATCTGCTGAACTGAATTACATGCAGTGTTTCCTCTTAGCACTTTGAATTTGTGCTCTTGCCCAGGAACATACATCCAGTCCTTTTTCGGAACTACAATTATCATCTCCTTTAGGAGCTGTACTCCAAATTTTCAGGCTGTGTTGCTTGTTTTTAGTGAGCTCCTAGTTAACCTATAGACACCATTAAAACCTGTTTCGTGAGCGTTGTATCTTATATTTTTTGTAATTCATATTCACAGACATAATACATAGTAGACTTCTTCCACCCTTCCAAGACCAACCCTCTCTTCTCTATTCACCTACCTTTATGTCCATTTATACTGCCCATAGTCTTGGATGTGTGGCTAAGGACCACACCCTTAGAGAAAACTAACTGTACAGCAGCTATCAGTTGGTATTAGTTCCTTAGCGAGGAGTAGGAGTTCATACCCATACCTCTTTTCCAAGCTTGACTGTTACTTGGCTTGAGCCTGCACAGGTCTTACACATGCTGTCTCAACTGCTGGACATTCTAATGTACAAATTTCCTGTTGTATCCAGAAAACTCTATTTTCTATTAGTCATGGATCTATGGTTCTTACAATCTTTTCTGCCCACCCCACCCTCTTTTGAAATAATCTCTAATTTTTTGGAAGCATTCAGAGGGGATTGTGATATGATTCTTAGGGAGAAGAAGGTATGATATAGATGGCTGTTTAGGACTGAGCATTCTACAGCCTCTTATCCTCTACACCTTGACCAGCTGTAGGCTTCAAACAATATGGACAAGTATGGTAAGACTACATTCCACAAAGTATGACACTTTATATACTTTAGTATTCATAGAACATGGAGGAGTTCTCAGCATTTAATGGATCCTCAAGACCTGTTAGTAGTAAAGTTGTGACCTATGTGCCTGTACCACTCAGAAAGGAAATGCGCCTTTGAAAACAAGCCCCATAACATCCATATCAGGTAATTAGCTAAATAATTGCTGCTCTGTGCATCTTTTCTGAAATACTTTCCATATGTAATATTAGTCAGATCTTCTTAGAGTAATCTGACCAGAGAACTTCTGATACTTCTAAGTAGTCCCTAAAATGATCAAAAGTGTCTTTTTTACATGCCCTAATGAGAATTAGAGAGTGGTAAGGAATAAGGATTTCTTTGTTTAAGTGCAATCTATTGGTCATTCTCTGTTCTTGGTAGAAAAATAGAAAAACAGCAAGAGATGAGTACAGTATTTATCTTATGCAAACATGAAACCTCGCCATTTGAGTAACTCCTGGATTAATTTTATCATTAGTAAGTGCTCTGAACCTTCAGTCCATCACATCTGTCTGCAATGGGAAAGGACAGGAGTTCAGAAGCGAGCTGAAATTAAGAGAAGCTGGTAAATGTTGTGATGAGTAAAGCATTTCCTTATAATTATTATAATAAATACTTGTAAAATATACTTAAAGACTTTTCACATTGGAAAGAAAACAGCATGAAGTTAACACCTGGGTCTCATTAATATGCATGACAACCTGTTTCCAAGATAAACAAGAGCATTCATGTAAACCATTTAATATAAAAGCCATCATACAGAGACATAAGCCATCTGATTCCTGCCAAGTTTTTAATTTAAATTTAGTCCATAATTGGGCTGTTTAAGCTGAACATTAAAAAACTTAAACATTTCAGTTTACATTAATTTCAAATGGAACTGTAAGTAACATTCAGTTGTGAGATGTTAGAAGCAGCCTAAGATTCTGATTAGAGAAAAGCTATGTCCGTAGCTGACATTTAATAAACAAACTTAGAAGTAAGTACAATGTGCTGAACCTTTTGGGTTAAAATACCCAGCCAATCCTTTGTGCGTCATTGAAACCATGAGTCATCTAAATGGGGTTAAACATGACAAAATCTGCGGTGATTCACCATGTAATACATTTTTTTCTTCTGTAACAGCCTGTCTCTACTCTGCTCAGCATTGTGTTAGTGAGGCCAATCATAGCAATAATAGTTGTTGATTAAACAGCATGCTATTTCCCATCCTTCTCCAGCTCTGCTCCATAACAAACAAAGGAGGGCTCTGCCTCTACAAACTGTCATTTCCCAAGTTCCCAACTGAGCTGAATTCCAGGGAATTTCAGAGAGTGGAAGAGAGATGAAAAGCAACAAGAAGGAAGAAACGAGGGCATTTCTCTTGCTTGCTACTTCCGGTGATTTTCCTATGGAAGCTAAATAGTACCTGTCAGTTCAGTCCCTTACAGACAGGTCTATAAGAGGTTCTAGCTTCCCACATATGTTCAAGACCTCTGCACTCCAGGAATTCCATCCCTGCCACTGTCCCTCCAAACCCTGGATTTCTGAAGTTGTTAATCTATGCACTATCTTCCCTTTCCCTTTTGGATTTCTCGATTGTCTTCTCAGCTCTTTTGCTAAATCTTTTGCGTTCAATTCTCTCTCCTTTGAGCTAGGAAGCATGTAATACACCTGTAATCCCAAGACTCCGGAAGCTAAGGCAGGAAGATTGTGACTTTAAGGCCACCTTTTGCTGCATGGTGAAACCGTCTCACTTGAGGGCTAGGAATGGAGCTCAGTGGTAGAAGACTTACAAAGGATGCAAAAGGGACTGGATTCAATCCCCAATATCACAAAAATCTCTCTGTGTCCAACATTTGAAGTGATTTTATATTCATACCTTTGACCAATACAAATTTCTCTGCGTAAAACACTATACTATGGCTCTGCACCATTTCATTGAATCCTCACCATTTATCCTATAGTTCACTATTATTATCCCCATTTTAAAGATGAGAGAATAAGCATAGGAAAGTTAAGTAATCCAGATTCACATGGCAAATACATAGTAATGAATGTGAACTCAATTCTTTGTAACTGTAATATCTAACCTGTAAACAATGGTATGTTGAATTCGATCATCTCAAAGGTTTTGTACAGCTTAGAAGATTTCTAAAATCATTCATTTGTGCATTTACTTATTCAATGAATGCTTCCTGAGCACCTGCTGTATATTATTCCCTGTATCTGGGCTCTGGTGACACATAAGCAGAGAAAGCCCCCAAACTCCCCTCCCCATTGATCTCTCATTGAAGTACATAGAGACCGATGATAGTAAGCTACTAAGTAAGGTATTTAGTATATTAGATGACAGCAAGCACTGCAGAGAGAACAAAAGTGCTGCAGAAGAATGAAAAGTGCCTGTGAGCAGAGACTTCAAGTTGTAATTTTAATTGTAAGAAAACTGATCATTCTGTTTGCATTTCCCCTTCCATAGACTCCATGCATAAAATTCTAATACAGTCGGACGCTTAAAAGTCACTCTATAAAAGCTTGAGATTACTGAGTCCAACCTTGTTTAAGAGAAAATAAAGGCTTCATGAGTATAAGGGGTTCTTTAAGAAAACCTGTCTATGCAAGGGAGCTAAAATTATCCAGTGGAAAAAAGACAGCCTTTTCAACAAATGGTGCTGGCACAACTGGCAGCTATCATGTAGAAGACTGGGAATTGATCCATTCTTATCTCCTTGTACTAAGGTCAAGTCTAAGTGGTTGAAGGACCTCCACATAAAACCAGAGACACTGAAACTTATAGAGGAGAAAGTGGGGAAATGCNGTCTTCAACCCTATAGGTGGAAGAATAACATGAACTAACTAGTACCCCTGAGCTCATGTCTCTAGCTGCATATATAGAAGAGGATGGCCTAGTTGGCCATCAGTGGGAAGAGAGGCCCCTTGGTTATGCAGACTTTATATGCCCCAATACAGGGGAACGCCGGGGCCAAGGGGTGGGAGCGGGTGGGTAGGGGAGCAGGACCGGGAGGGGGGAGGATACAGGGAACTTTCTGGATAACACTTGAAATTTAATAACTTGAAATGTAAATGAAGAAAATATCTAAATATCTAATAAAAGTTGAAAAAAAGAAAACCTGTCTATGACAGTTTGCATGAGATGCTTCCACATACGTCTTGGGCATTTGAATACTTGATCCTCAGTTGGTGGCTGTTTGGAGAGAATTTGAATGTGTGGCTTTGCTATAGGAAACATGCCACTGGGGGGTGGGGGGGGCTTTGAGATCTCAAAAGACTCCTACTATTTTGAGTTCGCTCCTTTGGCTTTCTGTTGTTCAAGATTTGAGCTCTCACTGCTGCTCCAGCCTGACACCCCAACTCTACCACTCTGCCCTAACTCCCTGAAACTGTAAACCCAAAATAAACCCTTCCATAAAATAAAAGTCATTCTATAGACTCAGTTAAATTGCTTAAATATTGACTAGAACCTTCCATAGTAAATAGTCCCTTAACTTGTTCCTCATAAGAAACTCAGCAGATTACTAATTTCACTCCTAGGTAGAACACCTAATGACGAATGCATGAATGCATGAGATTGGATGAGCCATCGGTTTTTGGTGTACTGATCCCCCTTTCCCAAGTGTTATGGCTCCCACCCATAGTACTTTCAGCTTACCAAAGGTCAGTTGTATGTGCTTCAAAAACAAAATATTTTGATAAAAACAAATCAAAAATAAATAGGAGCTGAAGTTCAGCTGCTCTTGCAGAGGACCTTGGTTCAATTCTCAGCACCCACATCATTACATCCAATTCTAATTGCACTTCCATGGAATCTGACACCCTCTTTTGACTTCCACGGGCACCAGAAACACATATGGTATATAGACAGACAGACAGACAGACAGACAGACAGACAGACAGACAAAATATTCATCCATATAAATAAAAATAAATAGACATTTTAAATTACATTTTAAAATACAAATAAGTAAAAAGAAAAGCCTATTCTATTTTCTAGTTCACTGTGTAATTTAATAAAACATTATTTAAATAAACTATGTGTATGAAAAAGGTTACTTCTAAAACTTGGTGAGTCTAGTTAAAGTAGTATCATTTTTTAAATGATATCCAATTAGTTGGAGATATGACAACTGTAAAAATTAAGAAGAAAATTACTACTTGTTACCTTGCAATTATCTTTAGGATGTCAGTGGATTTTAAAGATACCTTTGTAGAATTCAGAGACAATGCACTACAGATGTGGCTTCTACAAAAGGAGACGGGGTAGATATGGAACACCAGTCAAGGGATACCCTCAAAAGAAAGCTCAGCAGACTTGTAGCTTGGTCTTCATGTGGGTCTCCTGACAACTTGAACAGAGGCTCTTCCTCAAGCTGTAGCTTGACTGTGGAATGCATTCCCCAACGCAGCTGCCTTCTCTGTCTTCAGTGAGAGAGGAAATGCCTAGCCCCCCAGAGAAACCTACAGGGCTCCCCAACCTCTCAGAAGAGAATGGGAGGGGGATAGAAGGAGGGTCTCGGTGAGAGGGGGCTGGGAGGAGCAGCGCTTGGGATGTTAATTAATTTATTAATTTTTTAAAAGCTTGTGGCTCAGCAACAGACCTTGTCATCAGATGATTGGTTAAATGAAGCCAGAAAAGTCTGTCCAAGGAGAGAGCCAAGGTCAGAATTTTGTTGACAATAAAATGTAAATTTGTTAAAAGTATAAAAAGAGGCCATGGTAAGTCCTAAATGAATGAATTAATGAGTAATTGAAAAGTTATGTTATGTTTTCATAAAAATATTTTAAATAATGCTTTCAGATTTATTTCATTTATATATCTGTGCACATGTATCTATGCACCTGTGGAAAGAATATTGAATCCTATAACAGGAAAAGAATCACAGACATTTGAAAGATATCAGGCTTAATACATGGTGTCTTAGCTACTCTTCTATTGATGTGAAGTGACACCAGGACCAAAGTACCCCTTAATTGGGCCTGGCTTACAGTTTTAGAGGGTTAGTCCAATGTCATCATGGTGAGGAGGATGGCAGCAGACATGGCAAGCATAGGACTGAGAGTTTGACATCCTGATCAGCAGGCAGCAGGCAGAAAGAGACACTGGGCCTGGCATGGGTTTTTAAAACTTCAAAACCCATCTCTAGTGACATAGTTCTGCCACCAGGGACAAACCTTGTAATTCTTCCCACAGAGTTCACCAACTGGGAAATAAACATGTGAAGGCACTATGTGTGCTACTGAAGGAGAAAAGCAATCATATATGAGACTATCAGGGCCATTTTCATCCAAACGACCACACATGGGTACTGGGGTCTAAACTCCTGATCTCATGACTGTGCAAAAAGCACTTTTAACTGCTGAGCTGTCTCCCCAGCGGGTTCCAGGACAGCCAGGGCTGTTATACAATCTTGATTAGCCTGACTAGTCACCACTTACATTGTTTATCCTGCTGTCATTTTACTATTACACCCTTGCATTCTCCTTTTTAAATTTTAATTTTTTTCAAAATATTTAATTAGGTTATATTCTTTGCCTCTCCCAATTCCTGAGATGTTCCTGCCCTACTATACAACTTTATATTCTCTCTCTCTCTCTCTCTCTCTCTCTCTCTCTTTCTGTCTGTCTGTCTGTCTCTTTCTCTCAAAAGAAAAACAAATATGAGGAAAATACATTTTGTGTGGCCACTACTATGTAATGGAGAAAAATAATGTTCAAATAAACATTACTGACAATTAGAACCCCCAAACCGGGAACAGGCTACATCTTTTTTGAGTTGGTTAAAGGAGTCCCATAGAACCATCTCCAAACATTGCCATCTATTGTCAATGCTATGGATTACCCTCTACAACCCGGCAGTAAGATGACCCTATTGTTAAATACACCGCATACTCATGTCATCCAACACAGAAAAATATCTGGTGCTCAACTACATCTTCACCTCCTACAGACTAGCATTCATAGCACTGGAAGATACAATCTGTGCTACTGAAGGAGAAAAGCAATCATAAGTCTCACTCATAAACAAACTCTGTGAGCCACAACAGTGACCTGCTTGTAAAATATATCCACTGGTGCTAAAGTGGCACAAATGCTATAGGAGTAATCAACTACCTTCAGATTGTATTTAAAGCCCTACTCCATGGGATAAAACCCACACCTGAAGCTGTTGATGGTGCCAAGAACCTGGGACATATAGGTCATAGGCACTGGGAGAAAATCCTATCATTCTTACAAGTGTCCCTGCTTGAATAATGAATTGCATAGCCACCTTAAAACAACAAAAGTTAAAACATGTGTTTAGCAGACCAAGTCCAGCACTGATAAGGGGAAGTAGACATAAGGTCCTATTAATAACCAATTGATACTTGCTGGGATAGGCAAAGGCAGTTTTCTCCAATGGAATATCTCTGGGTACATTAATAACAGTCCAGGACATGCCTCATGCTCAGGAATAATTAGCCAGCAATAAACACTTCTTAGGGTATGGGGGGGGTTGTTGTTGTTGTTGTTGTTGTTGTTGTTGTTGGATTGGTTTTTTGGTGGGCTTTTTATTTCATTTTGGTTTGACTTGGAATTTTTGTCTTACTGGATTTTTATTTATTTTTTGTCTGTTTCATTTTTTTTAATAGAGAAAAAACATGACATTGGGTATATGCAAAAGGACCAGGGAGGAATTGAGAAAAGGAAGGGAATACAATCAACATATAGTTGGGGAAGAATTGAAGGGCATCCTGAAGGGGATATGAACTCCAGAGGAAGACCAACAGAATCAACTAACCTGAACCCTTGGGAGCTCTCAGAGACTGTTGAGGTTTGGTCTTTTGCTATGTATTTCAATGCTAAATACTAGCACCCAAGGACTGGTTGCCCCAGGGAGGAAAAATTCCAAGTTATCCCTGATTGGTGAATAAAGATGCCTACAGCTTATAGCTGGGCAGAAGAGAGTGAAGCAGAATTTGGGTTCCTGAGCTTAAGATCTAAGCAGAGACCACAAGGAGAAAGAAAAAGGTGGGGGAGATGCCATGGGGTGGGGGTATCATGAAAACATAGCCATGAGGGCTGGCCAATTGGAGTAAGAGCAGCCCAGGAGGAACATGGCTAGTCATATCTTGGAGTTATTGGCAGAGTAGACATAATAGCATAGAAGGTAGATATCTGCCCAGCTCTAATGCTTTAAAGGCTTATTATAAATATAAAAGTTGTCTTTTATCTGGGAACTGAATGAGCAAAGGTGAGGTAGAAACCCAGCATTAATGTTAAAATTTTCTACAGCAGTGACTAAGCCACCAACCAAAGAGCATATAGGATACACGGGCTCTCCTGAGGCTCCCAGCACATGTGCAGCTCAGTTTCCATGTGGGTCCCCCAACAACTCCAACAGAGACTGTCCCTAAAGCTGTTGCCTGACTGTGAAATCCAATCCCCAACTGGGCTGCTTTGTCTGGCTTCAGTGGGAGAAAATGCGCCTAACCCTGCAGAGACTTGATGTGCTAAGGTGGGGGACACTCAGGGGCTCCCATCCTCTCAGAGAAGAAAGGAAGAGGACACAGGAGAGGAACTCTGTGAGGGGGGATGGAAGGGGAGAGAAATTGGGATGAGAAAGAAAGAAGGAAAGAAAGAAAGAAAGAAAGAGAGAGAGAGAGAGAGAGAAGAAAAAAGAAAAAGAAAAGAAAAATAGTTCCTTCATTTTCAGTCTGTAGTTGGAGTCTAGAAATGTTAAAAATATATTTTTGAGGCATCCATAGATGATTCTGGAGCTCAGTAAAAGCAGCCACCACAGTCTGTGCCAAGGAATAACCTCTGTGAGCCTATTTACTCATCTGTAAAGAGATATCAGCAAAAGTAACCAATAAATATAATGTTTTATGTACCACATGACAATGTACTTAGAACACAATGCTTAATTTAAAAAAAAAAAAAGTTGTTCTTGATATATGTGTGCTCATATATACCGATGTCTTTTTTTCCAGACTAACAAAAGTAACCCTATTCTAACACTGTTTCTATGTGTAAGTGCTTTCAGAATATGCAAAACACAGAACATCTTTTAAAACAATTTCTGAGACACCTGTCATTCATTTATTCGCTCAAGGTTGGAGCTTGAACAAAAATTTACTTCTATCCTGACATGCTTCAGGCACCACAAAGAATATATTTTGCTTCTGTATCTTTGGCAAGCTCACCGTGTCTGTGATTCATTAGTATCACAGGAGTGACTGAAATATTTTGATTTCTATCTTGGTTGAAAGAAATATTGTCATCTTTCCAGTGCAAAACATTAAATGCATTCTGATAGTTCCTTTCAAAAACCCTATTCTGACTAGAATTAGCATTTCAATTAGAAATCATCAGAGGTAATCTATTTGCCTGAAACAAGTATATTTATAAACCACATAATTCTATGCTGGAGCCTTAGTGCAACTTCATCTTCAAAGCCCAGGACAGCAGCATACCCATGTCTGAACTGCTGAGGACTCAGCAGGATTGTTTGTGCACCCCTACAGCTCTTTCCTTCCCACCCAATACTCTATAATATGGCCAGAGGCGTTTATAGATGGAAGTGGAGTAAGGCCCTCCACTGATTATCTTCACATAAACATCACAATCACAAGTGTCCTTACAACCACTCATGAAAACAAAGGAGAAAGCATAGGTCCTAGTTTTAGTACAATAATGAAAAAAGATGCATTGAAGAAGAAAGGAAGAAAAAGTTACCCATGTTCTATCTACCTCAGCACAGCTTAGAGAGATGCCACTCACCTAGGAAGATAGATAATTAAAGAGACCACCAGCACAAGGCCCATCATGGTGAAATGTAATACTGGGCAGAGCCCCTCAGGCTTCTGTCCCAGGCCAATGCCCAAGGATAGGGCTTCCTCAGGTAGATAAATTTGTCTTTTGGCTACATCAGACCCTGTGGCTATATCATATCATATCTATATCATATCTACAACCAACTTGCACAACAGAGTCTGTCCTAGTTCCTAGAAACTAGCTCCTCCAATTCTTCCTACAACTTGAGCAGCACAATATAGAGAAAACCTTCATCTACAACATCCATAATTTAAATAAAAGGCTAGAGTTTGGAATTGACAGTAAGAGTTTACATTAGAACTCAGGGCCAGGTACACAATACTGAAACTATACCCAAGGAAGAACCCAGTGGCCCCTGCCATCCAGCCACTGTCCAACAGAGACCAGGCAGAGACTCAACATCACAGTAGGGCAAACTGGCACATCAGACTCCAACCTTTCTAGTGAGCTATATCTGTATTGGGCCTCAAATAGCCCAAAAAGATCTTTTGTAAAGATATTTATTTGTTTGTTTGTTTGTTTGTTTGTTTGTTTATTATATAAGTACATTGTGGCTGTCTTCAGACACACTAGAAGAGGACATCAGATCTCATTACAGATGGTTGTGAGTCATCATGTGGTTGCTGGGATTTGAACTCATGACCTCTGGAAGAGGATTCAGTGCTCTTAACCCCAGCCCAAAAAAGATCTTAGCGGCAGAAAAACTGTAACAACATATATCTCGACCCTGTACTTGGACTTCAGTTGTTTTACTAGACTGTGGACCATGTGCCCACAATTGAATGTTAAAAAAACTCCACCATTCTTGTAAGCCTGTAGAGTAAAACACCGGGAAAGTTGTTGTCTGTTGGAGAAGCAAAGTGAAAGGATGCATAAGCCATTGCTTTGTAATCATGTGTAGACTCCTCACAGTTAGGCCAAATTTTAGGCAGAATCTCATGCTGTCCAAACTGTAGATTGTTCAGGTGTGGATGAGGCACCTGGATCATGATAACCTCAAGTAAAGGTGTTTGGGCTCACAGGAAACAGATTGTCCTTTTCAGTCCCAATCCATCCTGAACAACACATTGACAGATTATTCTTTAACAAATTTGCTCATGAGGCATCCTCTAGTGGTGAAACAGACATAACCTATGAACAAAGGATTGCCGTGCTCACAGACTCAGGTCATCATCTAGTGACAAAATAGCAGCATTGACAACACTCTTAGAAAATAAACAAGGTTGGAATTCTGGAATGACAAGCACAAAAATAGTTTACAAGGACTGAAACAAATAGTCCATGAATTTGCCTATGTCATCGTAGACCAACAAACTTTGGTAACTTTCAAAAAACTAATGGCCTCATCTAAAGTTCAAAGTAAGGCACCAGAGACTAGACAGCTTATGATGACCATTATGTTGGACTGAAAATGATAAAATCTGTCAATGAGAAATATTTTAAGGGCTTAAGAGATGGCTCAGAGGTTAAGAGTATTGGATGTTCTACCAGAGGTCCAATGTTCAATTCCCAGCAACCATGTGGTGGTTCAGAACCAGCTATGATGAGATCTGATGCCCTCTCTGGCTCAGGCATGCAGGTGTACGTGTGTGTGTGTGTGTGTGTGTGTGTGTGTGTGTGTGTGTGTGAGAGAGAGAGAGAGAGAGAGAGAGAGAATATATATATATACATATATATATGTATATATATATATCATTAAATATTTTTAAAAAGAAATATTTTTAAGAATTAAAAATAAGGGACTAGAGAAATATTTTAGTAAATTAAGTGACTGTTCCATAAGCATGAAAACCTGAGATCAGCCCCCCCCCCCAGACTTGTTTCTTTAAAAAAAAAAGCAAATACTTGTAATTTCAGTGCCTCGGGGATCTTTAGACAGGCAGGTCTCTGAAGCTCACTGGGCTGAGAGTCAAATCCCAGCACCTATATGTCAAGTCATACTGTCTGTTACCCTAGTTCCAGGGGATCCAACACTGTCTTCTGTCCTCCATAGGCACCAGAAACACATGTGGTATGCAGTTAGATATATATGCAGATAAAACAGCAATACACCTAAAACAAAACATATAAGAGCAATTTTGGCCTCATTTTCTTTAATTTGTATGTGTACAAATATTCCTAAACAAATAAATAGAACTTGCTTAGTCTATATCATCTTATCTGCATGTATATAATAAAATATTTAAAGTAAAAAGAATATGGCTCCATTAAGCCCAGATATCATGGATTGTCATCCAATCCTCTCAGACTACAAATCCTTGCAACATTCCTGGCACCTTTGTGGGTAGAGAATTGTGACCAGAAGTTCCCACATGCATATCTTAGCTTTCCTAATTCCTGCAAGACAGGTTCATTTCTTGTCCCAGGTATATGGGCTGAGCTATGTAAAGAAAAAGAAAACTGCTGTTCAGTGAACAAAACAATATGTTTCACTGCAAAATGCATGTCCTTCTGAGTTTCAGATATCTGCTTCTGAATGACAACTCCATCATTCATTTGTCATGCATTGAAAAAAAGCACCACCTCTGGAGGGCTTAAATTTAGGATAATGGCAGTACTTACCTCATAGGCTTGTTGTGAATAATAAATTTTTAAAAAGAATGAAGAAGTGCATAAAGCATAATACATAGAACAATATTAGTGTGAAACAAACAAACAAACAAACAAATATTTATCGAACAACTCCTTCCTTGTAGTCCCTGTTGTGACAGGCAATATAGAAGGGAGATTGTTTCGTTGTTTGCATGAGATATAACTATGTATTTCTATGGTTTCTAGTTAAAACAAAACACTGATTTTAAAAAGATGAAGGCGGGGCTGTGTAGGGGAAAATTTGGTTTCTTTAAAAAAAATGTAGAAATCTTATGTTTTTTGTTGTAATCCTGGGTGTTGGATATGGGGCTGCTTCAAATAATCCACAGCAGCAGACTGATTTGTCTTATGCTCTGGCAAGAATGTGATTTTTCCAGATGCAGATGGGTCTTCAAATGTATGGTGTTTGGAATTTGGGGGATTCTTGAAAGGGATATAAATGCAAGAGCGAAGAAAGGGGTCCAGCTACTGCTGCTCCTGCTGCTGCCAATGTTCCCGCTGCTAGTGGCTGGTTGCAGGTTGGAAATATCCTGACAAGGAAGATCAAACTTGCCCCAAGGTACTCAATATCCCTAATCAGCAGGAAGTAGTCTAAGGATATTGATGCCCCTTTAACCCACCACACTTTCTTTCTCTCCTACCTAGTGTTGTGGTGTTGGAAGGGAGAAGGATGGAGAAGAGTTGTAGAAATAGAAAATCAAAAAGTAGTCAAAAGGCCAACTACAGGGCTGGAAATATGGCCCAGTAGTTGAATGCACATACTGTTCTTGCAGAGGACCTGAGTTCAGTTCCCTATACTCGTGTATTACTGCTCACAAACACTTGTAGCCCCAACTACAAAGAACTCAATGCCCTCTTCTCGAATTCTCCAGCATTTGCATGCATATGCACTCACAGGCCCACACATAGACACACAATTAGAAGTAAAGTATTTTTTATTAAGTTGGTGATGATTTATGGCCTACCCCTTAAGTTATTCTCTGAACTCTTCTCCACTTCTATATAACCAGTCACTCTCTTTACCATTTTGAAATCACAATAGAAATCCCACATTGACTGCTTATTTTGAGATTATAGGGTCCTCTCATGAGTATGAAATCCTTTTCCTCTCAGAAAATAAAAAGTTAATGCATATGGCATGTATAGAACTCATTTGTGGCTGGACTTTTGCCCCCTTTGTATTGGCCTTCAGTATTACACACACACATACACATCTATGCTTACTCATCCCAAGTTGACATACATATCCCTTCAAAAGATCATTCTTTAAAAATAATGAGTGGACTGTATCCATGCAATTCATTCTGATCCTGTTGCCTACAGTAATGACTATAAATCACTATTAAACAAATGTTTAGGAGGACATTGACCACAAATTCCACCTTCTTTTATTCATATCATTTATAACTTCATGAAAATCATCCAACCTTCTCTCTTTACAAAATCATCCTGCAGGTTACATCATTTATTATGAACTACATATTTCACACACATCCTCACCACATAGACCATAACTGTGCTAATTTTATCTATTTTATTTATCTTTAAATTCATATCTTTTAGCAACTTATATCTACCCAACTAATATGTGTTTAATATGGAATTGTTTACTCATAGGCCTGAATCTTAATTCCCAATTGCCAAAATTTTATTGTACTGAATTATTTTCAACATGTATATCATGAAATTACAAAGCCATAAAATTGCCTTTTTATATGGGCCATCCATTATTCTAGCTGACATATATGTGGTGAATATGCATATACACATAAGAGTTAGTCTGTAAAAATAGATTTTTCAGAAATTGATAAAATGCTAAGCAATGGACCAAGAATGTTAATCTATCTGAATAATGATGGAAGGGGAAACTTTGACCTTTCTTATATTTTTCACAACACACTAACGCACAGTAAAAATCATAAAAACCCAGACATATCACTTAGATCGTCAACAATTTTTGTAAAATTTTGCTCCTGTCTAAAGGGATCATCAAAATGGAATTGTCCCTGACTTTATGGCAATCTGGGATATAAGTGTTTTAGTGATAGACACCCTCTTACTTGCTAATTTTAGCCTTTGGCTACTACCTTCCAGATAGGCACACTGTCCCAGTTCACAAGGACTCTGCTCTCTCTTGCCTCAAATTGATCAACAGATCAAATGTCATCCCTGCAAAAAAAGAAAGAAAGAAAGAAAGGAAGGAAGGAAGGAAGGAAGGAAGGAAGGAAGGAAGGAAGAAAGAAAGAAAGAAAGAAAGAAAGAAAGAAAGAAAGAAAGAAAGAAAGAAAGAAAGAAAGAAAGAAAGAAATTCTAATCAAACTGCCCTAAGCTACTTGCATCCATTGGCTGTGCCTGGCGATTTCCTCAGGTACACAGGACTCTGAGAAACTGCTCTCAGATACTGCCGCAGACCTAGGGCACTGATGGATTATGTTTCTCAATTGCCACTATATTCAATCAGGACACAACACACCTGAAGAATTCGAGTCTTGCTGCTGCTGCTGCTGCTGCTGCTGCTGCTGCTGCTGCTGCTGCTGCTGCTGCTGCTGCTGCTGCTGCTTGTACCCATAGTTTTCTCAGTGTGGGCAGGAGATTGGGCTCTGGTCTGAGAGGCACTAATGAACTGAGAAGTTTAATTCTCACTTGAGTGACATACTAATACTTTGTTCAGAGGCTTTTCCTACTGATAAGTCTATTCTCGGAGCAGTTGTTACCCGATCCTACAAATCCTCTAAAATCAATCCTACAAACGTCATCAGAGCTTTAACAATGAAAATCTTATCCAGGAAAGAGCATATCAACTGTTACACTAAACAAGACAGTCTTTTCATATCAGAGCCAAATAACTGCTTTTAAAATCAATGAAACTGATTGTGTGTCTATGTGCGAAGAGTGTGGTTCCTGAGTCCTTATCTGAGTGAATTGATTTCATCGCATATTTGCCTCATTGGGTAAAAGTTTTCTCTGCCAGAATTACATCCGAATGAACTCTATTCCTTACAGAAGGAAAATCAGCTCTGTGGTTAGAAATGCTCTTAAGTGAGATAAAATTATACACATTGCTCTGTTTGCTACAGATTCGATTGACAGGAAAGAGGTAATGTAAATGTAGTTCTGCTGTTATTCCTTATGGAAACAGATGGAAAGTACAGCCTTGAATGCTTTGGAGAGACATCACTGAGCCCATCATTAGCTCCACATCAAGAAGGCTTAGTCCTACAAGGAACTAAGTTCTTCTTAAACCTCTAACATCAACTTCTATTTTATAATTCACAGCCATTGTGAAATGTTTAGTTCAATTTAGTTTTTTGAGTCATAAATGGAAGAGATACTGTGTTATTCATCATGAAATCCTGCTCAGGCTTTAGCACAAGAGCTAAATGAGAGAATTCCACACTACCTCCATTGGATCTGATCTAAGTAGTTCTCAACTTTGGCTTATATCGCTACTCAAATAGCCTGTTTACTAAGGTCTCTGGTGTTACCCTGACCCTTCAGCTCATTCTGCTCCCAACACCAAAACGAAAGTGATCCAATGAAAATAAATGTTGCACCAAGTCATTCTTTTTACTTCCACGCCAATTAAGTTGATCTCTACCCACTTATAGTAAAATTCAAATTCCAACAGGGAGTAAACCAGCATAAGATTTTGACTTGTTCTGTTTCCAGGACCTGCTTCTATAGTCACAGCTACCCAGAAGCTTCAAACTCTGAGGCCTCAAAATAATCTGTACAGTTTTGCTGTCCTCTGAAAATACATAATCCTGTTTTATTCTTCTATTCAGGCTTGCCCTTTCCTGCCTTTCCAGCTACAAGTATCATTTTCTACTTCACATTCCCCACCCTATGTCCTCAAGCATCATGTTCTCTCATGCATTTATTCATCCATTCAAGAAGTATTCATAGATGAACTACTATGTTCCAGGCTTGGGTGATATGATTAAACTATGTTCACATTCTAAGAGCTCACAGGTCAATGAAACAGAAATGAGTGTTTGCAGAGTGACAGAAGGTGTCAGGACAGAGGGATCTCAGAGATCACAGCCATGATCTCTGTGAGGTGACAGCTAGCTAATGTGCTAAAAGTTTTCCCTCACAGGTTAAAACTGTGTATTTTAACAGACACCTTCTAGAGAAAAATGACTGTCTCTTGACTGAGGAATGTCATGCTGGTAACAGCAATTCTGGTTCTGTATCAAGCTGATAGATTTAATACTTTAAAATATAGATTATATAAGAATACTTGCAATTCACATTAGAAATGTCAGTGTTAATTCTAACTACACAAATGTCATCTTAAAGGATGATCTTTATAAGGAAATTATTTAAGGAGTAATAAAGAGGATCAATATCTGACTTCAAGGTTACTTATGTTGTACTTCTGCATATACAAGTATATTGTGCATATATGTGCACAATAAGAATATGTACTTATTCTCCCAAAACAGGGGTTATCCAGGGTTTATCCTAATCTATTTAATGAGAACCTAATGTAGAACTTATTTTTTTGGAAAGATTTTGCAATTTATTCATGGTAGTATGAGACACATTTTAGCACTCTGTGAAGCTTTTTAAAATCTACTATTTTACAAAGCAAAGGGAGCTGACTTGTGTCTACAAGATTCAACATGATGCTGAGCCCTCTTCTTCTCATACACATCCTACCTGCACATCTTTTTTTTCTTTTTTCTTTATTAGATATTTTCTTTATTTACATTTCAAATGCTGTCCTGAAAGTCCCCTATACCCTCCCCCTGCCCCGCTCCCCTACCCACCCACTCCCACTACTTGGCCCTGGCATTCCCCTGTACTGGGGCATATAAAGTTTGCAAAACCAAGGGGCCTCTCTTACCAATGATGGCTGACTGGGCCATCTTATGCTACATATGCATCTAGAGACATTAGCTCTGGGGGTACTAGTTAGTTCATATTGTTGTTCCACCTATAGTGTTGCAGACCCCTTCAGATCCGTGGGTACTTACTCTAGCTCCTTCCTTGGGAACCCTGTGTTCCATCCAATAGATGACTGTGAGCATCCCCGTCTGTATTTGCCAGACACTGCCATAGCCTCACTCAAGATAGTTATATCAGGGTCCTTTCAGCAAAATCTTGCTGGCATATGCAATAGTGACTGGGTTTGGTGGCTGATTATGGGATGGATCCTAGGTGGGGTAGTTTCTGGATGGTCCCAAAGTGTGGATAGTTCATTCTTCCTTAGAATAGGGAACAAAACACCCATGGAAAAAGTTACAGAGACAAAGGTTGGAGCTAAGACAAAAGGATGGACCATCTAGTGTAGAACTTATTAGATCACTATTGAGATTACAAGAGATTCTGGGAGAAAATATATATGTGTGGATTGCTCAAAATTAGAAGACTTGGGTAAATAGTGATGAAGATTCAAAGTTGGGGATCATTAAACTATGCCAAGATGGTACAAAATGATACAGTTAAGGAGAAACACTTTTAATATTCTTATCTTTTTCCTATTCTTCCTGATATAGAGCCAGGAAATGGGGGGAGGTATATGATATATATATATACTAGGCTCTGAAACAAGAGGACCTAGGTTTTGTCTGTAGAGTTGGCTCTGAAAAAGCACGAACAGTACATGCCTATTTATCAATATACTTATTTATTTTAATTTTTAATTAGATATTTTCTTCATTTACATATCAAATGTTTTCCCAAAAGTCCCCTATACACTCCCCCTACCCCAATCCCCTACCCACTCACTTCCACTTCTTGGCCCTGGTGTTCCCCTGTACTGGGGCATATAAAGTTTGCTAGACCAAGGGGCCTCTATTCGCAATGATGGCCGCCTAGGCCATCTTCTGCTACATATGCAGCTAGACATGAGCTCTGGGCGTACTGATTACTTCATATTGAGTTCCACCTATAGGGTTGCAGCTCTTTGGTACTATCTCTAGCTCCTCCATTGGGGGTCCTGTGTTCCACCCTATAGATTACTGTGAGCATCCACTTCTGTATTTGCCAGGCACTGGCAAAGCCTCACATGAGACAGCTATATCAGGATCTTTTCAGCAAAATCTTGCTGGCGTGTGCAATCGTGTCTGCATTTGGTGACTAATTATGCGATGGACACCCAGGTGGGGCAGTCTCTAGATGGTCCATCCTTTCATCTTAGCTCCAAACTTTGACTCTGCAACTCCTTCAATGAATATTTTATTCCCTATTCTAGGGAGGAATGAAGTACCCACACATTGGTCTTCCTTTTTGATTTTCTTGTGTTTTGGAAATTGTATCTTAGATATTCTAGGTTTCTGGGCTAATATCCACTTATCAGTGAGTGCATATTAAGTGACTTCTTTTGTGATTAGGTTACCTAACTAAGGATGATACCCTCCAGATACATCCATTTGCCCAAAAAATTCATAAATTCATAGCTGAGTAGTACTCCATTGTGTAAATGTACCACATTTTCTGTATTCTTTCTTCTGTTGAGGAACATCTGGGTTCTTTCCAGCTTCTGGCTATTATAAATAAGGCTGCTATGAACATAGTGAAGCATGTGTCCTTATTACAAGTAGGAACATCTTCTGGGTATATGCCCAGGAGAGGTATTGCTGGATCTACCAGTACTACTATGTTCAGTTCTCCGAGGATTCATCAGACTGATTCCCAGAGTGGTTGTACAAGCTTGAAATCCCACCAGCAATGGAGTAGTGTTCCTCTTTCTCCATCCTGGCCAGCATCTGCTGTCACCTGAATTTTTTTTTCAATATTTTTTATTAGATATTTTCTTAATTTACATGTCAAATGCTATCCCAAAAGTTCCCTCCCCCCTCCCATTTCCCTGTTCCCCTGCCCACCCACTCCCACTTCTTGGCCCTAGCGTTCCCCTGTATTGGGGTATATAAAGATTGCAATACCAAGGGGTCTCTTCTCCCAATGATGGCCGACTAGGCCATCTTCTGCTACATGTGGAGCTAGAGACACGAGTTCTGGGGGTTCTGGTTAGTTCATATTGTTATTCCTCTTCTAGGGTTGCAGACCCCTTCAGCTCCTGGGGTTCTATCTCTAGCTTCTCCATTGTGGGCCCTGTGTTCCATCATATAGATGACTGTGAGCATCCACTTCTGTATGAGACAGCTATATCAGGGTCCCTTAAGTAGACACTTGCTGTCCTATGCAATAGTGTCTGAGTTTAGTGACTGATTATGGGATGGATCCTCCCTGGTGGGGTAGTCTCTGTATGGTCCATCCTTTCATCTTAGCTCTAAACTTTGTCTCTGTAACTCCTTTCATGGGTATTTTGTTTCCTATTCAAAGGAGGAATGAAGTATCCATGTGCTGGTCTGCCTTCTTGATTTTCTTGTGTTTTGCAAATTGTATCTTGGGTATTCTAAGTTTCTGGGCTAATATCCATTTATCAGTTAGCGCATATCCAATGACTTCTTTTGTGATTGGGTTACCTCACTAAGGATTATATCCTCCAGATACATCCATTTGCCCAAGAATTTCATAAATTCTTTTTTTTAATAGCAGAATAGTACTCCATTGTGTAAATGTACCACATTTTATGTATCATTCATCTGTTGAGGGACATCTGGGTTCTTTCCAGCTTCTGGATATTATAAATAAGGCTGCTATGAACATAGGGAACATGTGTCCTTTTTACCAGTTGGAATATCTTCTGGGTATATGCCCAGAAGAGGTATTGCAGGATCTTTCGGTAGTACTATGTCAAATTTTCGGAGAAAACACCAGACTGACTTCCAGAGTGGTTGTACAAGCTTGCAATACCACCAGCATTGGAGGAGTGTTCCTCTTTCTCCACACCTCACCAGCATCTGCTGTCACCTGAATTTTTGATCCTAGCCATTCTGACTGGTGTGAGGTGGAATCTCAGAGTTGTTTTGATTTGCATTTCTCTGATGATTAAGGATGTTGAACATTTTTCCAAGTGCTTCTCAGCCATTTGGTATTCCTCAGCTGAGAATTCTTTGTTTAGCTCTGTTTTTTAATGGTGTTATTTGAATTTCTGGAGTTCAGCTTCTTGAGCTCTTTGTATATATTAGATAATAGTCCCCTATCAGATTTAGAATTGGTAAAAATTCTTTCCCAATCTGTTGGTGGCCTTTTTGTCTTATTGATGGTATCTTTTGTCCTACAGAAGCTGTGCAATTTTATGAGGTTCCATTTGTAGATTCTTGATCTTACAGCACAGGCCATTGCTGATCTGTTTAAGAATTTTTCCCCTGTGCTTATGTCTTCGCGTGTTTTCCCCACTTTCTCCTCTATAAATTTCAGTGTCTCTGGTTTTATGTGGATTTCTTTGATCCTCTTAGAATTGAGCTTTGTACAAGGAGAAAGAATGGATCAATAAACATTCTTCTACATGATAACTACCAATTGTGCCAGCACCATTTGTTGAAAATGCTGTCTTTTTTCCACTAGATGGTTTTAGTACCCTAGTCAAAGATCAAGTGACCATATGTGTGTGGGTTCATTTCTGAGTCATAAATTCTATTCCATAGATCTACCTGTCTGTCACTGTACCAGTACCATGCATTTTTTTTAATCACAATTGCTCTGTAGTACAGCTTGTGGTCAGGCATGGTGATTCCCCCAGAGGTTCTTTTATATTTGAGAATAGTTTTTGCTAACCTAGACTTTTTTCTTATTCCAGATGAACTTGCAAATTGCCCTTTCTAACTCAGTAAAGAATTGATTTGGAATTTTGATGGGGATTGCATTGAATCTATAGATTTCTTTTGGCAAGATAGTCATTTTTTTCTATATTATTTCTGCCAATCCATGAGCATGAGAGATCTTTCCATCTTCTGAGGCCTTCTTCAATTTCTTTCTTCAGAGACTTGAAGTTCTTGCCATACATATCTTTCACTTCCTTAGTTAGAGTCACACCAAGGTATTTTATAGTATTTGTGATTATGGTGAAGTATATTGTTTCCCTAATTTCTTTCTCATCCTGTTTATCCTTTGTGTAGAGAAAGACCACTGATTTGTTTAATTTTATATCCAGCTACTGCACTGAAGCAGTTTATCTGGTTTAGGAGTTCTCTGGTGGAATTTTTAGAGTCACTTATATATACTATCATATCATCTGCAAACAGTGATATTTTAACTTCTTCCTTTCCAATTTGTATCCCCTTGATGTCCTTTTGTTGTGGAATTGCTCTGGCTAGGACTTCAAGTACTATATTGAATAGGTAGGGAGAAAGTGGGCAGCCTTGTCTAATCCCTGATTTTTATGGGATTGCTTCCAGCTTCTCTCCATGTACTTTGATGTTGGCTACTGGATTGCTGCATATTGCTTTTATTATGTTTAAGTATGGGCCTTGAATTCCTGATCTTTCCATGACTTTTATCATGAATGGGTGTTGGATTTTGTCAAATGCTTTCTCAGCATCTAGCAAAATGATTATGTGAAGTTTTCTTCTATAATTTTGTTGAAGATATTTGCTGGTCTTTAAGTTAAAAATCTTCTTTTACATCTACTCCTATTATCCATAGGTGTGGTCTTCTCATTGTGTCCTGGATTTCCTGAATGTTTTGAGTTAGGATATTTTTGCATTTAGCATTTTCTTTTATTGTTGTGTCCATGTTCCCTATGGAATCTTCTGCATCAAAGATTCTCTCTTCCACCTCTTGTATTCTGTTGCTGATGCTCACATCTATGGTTCCTGATTTCTTTCCTAGGGTTTCTACCTCCAGAGTTGTCTCCCTTTGTTTTCTTCAATGCTTCTACTTCCATTTTTAGATCTTGGATGTTTTTGTTCAATTCTATAGCCTGTTTGTTTGTGTTTTCCTTTAATTCTTCAAGGGATTTTTGTGTTTCTTCTACCTTTTTAGCAATCTTTGCCTGTAGTTCTTTAAGGACTTCGACCTGTTTAGCAGTGTTCTCCTGTAATTCCTTGAGGGATTTTTGTGTTTCCTCTTTAAGGGCTTCTCCTTGTTTAGTAGTATTCTCCTGTAATTCCTTGAGGAATTTTTGTGTCTCCTCTTTAAGGGCTTCTACCTGTTTAACAGTGTTCTCTTGTATTTCTTTAAGTGAGTTATTCATGCCCTTCTTAAAATCTTCTACCACCATCATGAGATATGATTTTAAATCAGCATCTTGCTTTTCGGGTGTGTTGGGGGTATCCAGGATTTGTTGTGGTGGGTGTACTGGGTTCTGATGATGCCCAGTGTTCTTGGTTTCTGTTCGTAAGATTCTTACATTTGCCTCTCGCCATCTGGAAATCTCTGGTGTATTATAATGTTCAAGCTGTCTCTGGTTGGAGCTTGATCCTCCTGTGATTCTGTTAGCCTCTGTCAGCACTCCTGGGAGTCCAACTCTTACCTGAGTTCCAGTGGTCAGAGCACTCTCGGCAGGCAAGCTCTCCTCTTGCAGGGCAGGTGTCCAGCAGTCTGGAGCTCTGATCCACCTCCTGAGTTCTGGGGTCAGAACCCTCCCTGTAAGCAGACTCTCCTCTGGCAAGGAATGTGCCCAGGGGTATGGGTCTCACCTCTGCCTCCTGGCTGGGAATGAAGGACAGAAGGGACCCTGACCAAGAAGCTCTGTTGTGTCTATCGCCCACATGCTCTCAAGTGATCAGGAGGTCCTGGGTGTGCTAGGGTTCCTGCATTGTGGAGAATCCTCTGGTGTTCTAGATGCCCTTGGCCAGGTTCAAGCAGAAGATGGTGGGACTGGCCCCGACCAGAATGGATCCTAGCCTTTGGTCAGGCGGGGTTCCTTTGTCAATGTTCCTGCTGGCACAAGACCCTCCACAATTCTTGAAGCTGGTGTTGTGTTCCACTCAATCTTGATCCCAAGGTGATCCCCAAGGTCCTTCAGCATGGAGAGCACTCTGGAGCCCTTAGCAGCTTCTGCTCGCCTCAGAAGGAAGATGGCAGGGGTCATCAATATACTGCAAGTGCATATTACAGATTGTAAAACTACTTGATTTGTATACTAAGACTGAACTTTGAGTAAATACATCCATGGGTAATAAGAACCAGGCTTTGCAGTATGGGAGAAAAAAAAACATTACAATTAAGGAAACAAAAAAGATCAGAAGGAACACTGTGATGCTTGTTTAGTGTCTTTTCTGTAGCACTTTCCTTCCATCTTGGAGGAAAGCTCATTAACACACACTATGTTCTAAAAGGAAGTGAAACATGCATTCCTGCAGGGAAGATTCTTGCACTCAAGAAGTGAACAATTCAAAGGCTCCAGGAAGTCTCTGAAACTGATAAAATTCACCAGAGCCCACCCTTTCAAAGTGCACATATAAATATATATGCCAAGAGATATTCTCAGACCAAGTGTGCTGCCTAGAAGAGGCAGAGACCAAACAAGCTGTCTTTGAGAGGCTCACACCAACTGAGTGACCTTGAAGAGACACTCTCTAACCTGTTGAACTACCTGAAAGTTATGCAGAGAGTCCCAGGTCTGATTCCAGGTCTGATGAGCCATCACCCATGCTGGGGTGGGATTTTGGTGGTATAGCTAGATATCTTTGAGTCATTTCTGCTCCTATAAGTAACCCCAATAATAGATATTGGTTCACCAAGCTAAATTTTAATGACATCTTTACTTTGGTTGGTCATCAGTCCCCTATCTGCTGTGAGTAGACATCTGTTCACATCTCCCTGGGAATAGTGTCACACAATAGAGTCATGGTACTATAAGATAGACTTGTGGGATTATATCCTTTGTGTAAATGTGATTAGTATAAATTTTGAATGCATCTTAGTCCACGTGTACATTTTATAGAAATATTCACCAAAATGAGCAATGTTTCTGATACAGTAGTAACCACATCCAATACATTTGTCATGGTTTTCAAATATAATTCCCCCATAAATGAAAGACTGGTTGACTCTAGGTGTATAACAAATAAAATAGACTATATAAAAATAAAAGATTTTAGGTATATAACAAGTAAAATATCATAGAGCATAGAAAATATGAAAAAGGTCAAGTAACATATTTACTATGTTCTAGAATATTTTAATTTTAGAAAACATCTTTTAAAAACAAAAATATTGAAGGCTAATGAGATGTCTCAGAGATTAAGAATACTAGTTGCGGCCATCTTTCCTCTGAGCCCAGCGGACACAGCTAGGGACACCCCAGGACTTTAAGATCGCATTGGGGTTACGCGTGAGTGCAGAGGTGGTTTTGGGAGCAGC
>LR756404.1:100209-125214 GCA_902729485.2 Mus minutoides | reverse complement strand
GAAGAAGGAGCTAGAGAAAGTACCCAAGGAGCTAAAGGGGTCTTCAACCCTATAGGTGGAAGAATAACCATGAACTAACTAGTACCCCCTGGGCTCGTGTCTCTAGCTGCATATATAGAAGAGGGTGGCCTAGTTGGCCATCAGTGGGAAGAGAGGCCCCTTGGTTATGCAGACTTTATTTGCCCCAATACAGGGGAACGCCGGGGCCAGGGGGTGGGAACTGGTGGGTATTGTAGCAGGGCCGGGAGGGGGGAGGATATAGGGAACTTTCTGGATAACACTTGAAATGTAAATGAAGAAAATATCTAATAAAAGTTGAAAAAAAAAAAAAAAAAAAAAAAGAACACTAGTTGCTCTTCCAAAGGACATGTTTGGTCCCCAGCACTCACATGACAACTCAAAAATGTAACTCCTGTTTGCAAGGATCCAGTGCCCTCCTCTGGTCTGCACCACGAATGCATGCACATAGTGCATAGACATGTATGACAAGCAAGTAAGTGAAATAAAAGAATAACTATATACTACTCTTGGGCACATATCCAAAAGATGCTCCACCATCCCACAAGAACTCTTGTTCAAATATGTTCATAGCAGCCATATTCATAATAGCCAGAAACTGGAAGCAACCTAGATATCCCTCAACTGAAGAATGGATACAGAAAATGTGGTCCATTTACACCATGGAATACTATTCAACTATTAAAAATTAAAACATCATGATTTTTTTAGGCAAATGGATCTAGAAAATATGATACTGAATGAGGTAACCCAGACTCAAAAGGACATGCATGGTATGTATTCACTTAAAAGTAGATATTAGCCATAAAGTACAGGATAACCATGTTACAATCCACAGACCTAAATAATCCAAATGATAAGAAGGGCTGTCTTAGTTAGGGTTTTCCTGCTGTGAACAGACACCATGACCAAGTCAAGGCTTATAAAGGACAATATTTAATTGGGGGCTGGCTTACAGGTTCAGAAGTTTAGTCCATTATCATCAAGGTGGAGCATGGCAGCATCTAGGCAGGCATGGTGTAAGCAGAGTTCTATATCTTCATCTGAAGGCTGCTAGTGGAAGACTGGCTTTCAGATAGCTAGAATTAGGGTCTTAAAGCCCACACCCACAGTGACACACCTACCTCAACAAGGCCAGACCTTCTAATAGTGCCACTCCGTAGCCCAAGCATATACAAACCATCACAAGGGCCCAAGGGAGTATGGTTGACTCTTTTTCAGAAGGGGGAGTAAAATCAATATTGGAAGTGGAGAAAAGGGGGGAACTAGGTGGGAGATGAGATGGGGAGTATGTCAGGGGGTATCAGGTATTGGGAGAGGAGGAGAGAAAAAATAGAAATCAGTGGTGACAGCATCTCTAGGACATACCAAAGACCTGGGATGTCGGGGGGGGGGGGGCTAAGATGTCTATAAGGGCAACTCTAGCTGAGACTCCTAGTAGTAGGGGATATAGATCCTGAAGTGGCTACTTCCTGTAGCCAGCAGGACTCCCAGCGGAAAAATAAGTACACCAACCCACCCACAAAACCTGCCACCCAAAATGTGTCCTGCATAAAAGATATCCAGGGACAAAGATAGAGCAAAGACTAAGAGAATGGCCAACCAATGACTGGCCCAAATTGAGACCCATCCCATGAGCAAGAATCCCTGATACTCTGTTATGCTTGCAGACAAGAGCCTAGCATAACTGTTCTCTTAGAGGCTTCACCTAGCAGCCAAGGGAAAGAGATTCAGAGAGCCACAGGCAAACATTAGATGGAGCTTGGGCAGTCTTGTGTAAGAGTTGGGAGAGGGAATCAGGGACCCAAAGAGGACAGGAAAAACCAACAGAGTTAACTATCCTAGACCCTTGGGGTCTCCAGAGAATGAACCACCAATCAAAAAGTGAGCATGGGCTGGACCTAGGTCCCCCACACATATGTAGCAAAAGTGCAGCTGGGTCTAAAGGCTAGTAGCCTAACAACTGAAGCAAGGGCTGTCCCTGAATCTGTTGCCTGCCTGTGGATCTCATTCCCCTAACTAGGCCACTTTGTCTGGTCTCAGTGGGAGAGTGACTTGATGTGTGCTCTGCTGGTGGGATGGGGAATGGATATATTATAGCCAGGGGGTGCCCCCACTTCTCAAAGGAGAAGGGGAGGGGGGATCTGAGAGAGGGCATAGTGGGAGGAGAGGGGGCTGATATTGGGGTTTAAAGTGAATGAATAAATACATTTTAAAAAGAGGAAAGAAAGAAAGAAAGAAAGAAAGAAAGAAAGAAAGAAAGAAAGAAAGAAAGAAAGAAAGAAAGAAAGAAAGAAAGAAAGAAATTGAAACATGTGTGAAAGGCTGTGGGACATAGCATAAAAGAAACTCCAATCCAATGGCAAATCTGGGAATGTATCGTCTAAGTGTATAATCAAAATATTAGTAATTACAAGGTAAAATAGGTTTACAGTGGCAACAGTACACTGACGGTTAATATCACCTACTGCACCCAAGCAGTATCATGAATCCCTTGATCAAACATACCAAAGTCACATCATCACTGCACTATGCTTTCCAAATAATTCCTAACTTTAACTTACTCATGAGAAAGTATTGAGAAATTCACAGTGGAGAAATATTGTATAGAAAAAAGTGTCGAGATAACAAATTCAGTAACAGACTGAAGAGTTGTCACATTTTTGGGAAAATCGAAGATGGGTCACTTAGTACAGGTTGATGCTCTGAATTAGATTTAGATGTTGACTAAAATGCATACCTTCTGTACTCATTTAAATCCCTTTTCTTATGAGTAAAAAGAAGGTGACAAGCTTTTGGAAACATTGCTTGAATTATCTCTGTTAAACCTCACAAAAGCTCTGTGATAATGCTAATGCTGGCTTCATCTTTAATAGATAAGAAAATTAATCTCTACTAAGGTTAAACAAATAGACTAAGACAAGTCAATAAATATTATAGACAGGCTTTAGATTTAGACAATAAAGTTCAACAGCTATGATCTAAATTTCTATGCTATGGTGCCTCCCCTTAAGGCTGACATCAGAGATCTCTCATTCTGAAATACCTAAAACTTGAGAACTACATTTAGTATAGAGTTCTATAATATTGATTTGCTATTTTTGAGCTTTGTATATTGCCAAGATTATGCCTTCTGCTGAGTCATATATATATATATATATATATATATATATATATATATATATATATATATATATATATATATATATATATATATTCAGTTTGGAAATTTACAAAAATATCACTTGTCTAATAGTTGACATGCTCCTGGTCTGGTCCCATTTTCTAAGTACAAGCAGAACCAGGGATCTCCATTTACCTTCCTTGCCACACCACAGTTCTGGGGTTTAATTTTTCCTCTGCAATTGTGAGATCAGTCTACCAAGTGAACACATAGAGTTCTCAGAATGCCAACCCCACCCCCAGATATAACTACCCAGAACAGTGTAGGTGTTTCCAAGACTGTAGGAAGAAACCATTTGGTGACTGATTATATTAAAAAGCCACTGTAGAATGATTTAGAATGTGTCAGGAAACTGTACTCAGATACCATCAAGAGGGATGGATTTCAGTCATTTATCAGCAACACTCAAATCATCTCTCCTAAAAAAGTTCACTCATAATGCTTGAACTGATCTTATTGCAGGCTTTACAATTTTGAAGCAGCATAAGCTTCTATTTTAGAAAGTAGCTGCTGTACAGTTGCATGAATATATAAAAGGTTTGCTTATCAACTTTGGTGATGAACCAAAGCATAAAAGGATTAACTAATTCACTGGAGGGCAGAATACGAATTCAAAATATTTTCAATAGGCTAAAACCAACAAAAATTCAATTACACAAATACAAACTGAGGGAAGCCTGACTTGACAGTGGCAGTCCATGTGCAAAGAGCTCGGGGACTTTAGCTGACCACAAATACACTTGAGTCAATAATGTATTGGCCCTCTTAAATGAATAATTTTAAGAGGCTGTAATCTGTATTAACCAAAATAACTTCTGGACATTACTTCTGTACACCTGGCCAGTCAATCTGCCTCTGGATTTCTCTTGTTTAGTCCTTGGCATCACGTTTTGAAAGACGTTGTCATCTTTAGAATTTCTATGTAGAAACTACGTAGCTTTACCAAACGACTTGGAGTAAGGGGTTCATAATATCTGCAATTTCCTCAAAGGCATTTTCGTAAGAGAAAATGGATGGAGAAAGTATACAAAATGTTTCAAAAAAAACTATTAAATCTAAGCAATAAAGTATATGAGAACCCATTTTTTGAATTCTATTCTTCTGAGTACCTTTGAATATTTCCATAATAAATTTATAACAAATAAAATGGAGGTGCTCAAGGAACAATCTAGTAGGATGGTGATTGGAGTGCCTGTAGTATTTATCCAAAACTGTTTAGATAGAAAGCACACACCCTCCCCTTACATCATTTGGTTATTGGAATTGGCTTTATTGGGGATTAACAAGGACATGGAAAGCCTGATTTATGTTTTTTTTTTTCACAAACTACTGTTATTATTAAAATGACCTAAGAAGTTTTTTTACCTCAGTTTTCAAAAGATCCACCAGAAAATTAAAAAGAAGCCAGGGGCTATCAAGACTTCCTCATGTAAACTCATATCCTGAAGTTTATTGTGCTGACTAGTTTTTTTTTCATAAAATTCTTTTTATTTGTGATTACTGCATCTGCATGTAAAATAAAAGTGGTATAAGATGTTATATAGTTGTAATCTCTTAAATGTTATTCCCATTCAGGAAAGGCTGAACAGAATAGAAAACCAAAATTTCTTTTCGTTGCTGATACACAGATAAAATTCAAACTAAAAAAGAGTTAAACCCAATAACTTTTTCCCAGTGGGATCACCAAGAGGTGAAGACAACATAAAATGAGAAACAATCTCTAGGTGTCAATACACTTTTAAAGTTGGGGGGTATCTTTTTTACATTCATATATTTGGGTATGTCTGTGTGAGTAAATGCATAAGTGTGGATACACATGGAGGTCTGTTATTTTTAACCTGATGTACATTTGCAGGAGTTGATATGGACTATAGGCTGGTAAGATTAAGAGTTTAAGATAGGCAGGCATGATGGCTCAGCAAGTAAGGACACTGGCTGCCCCTTGGTCTAGCAATTTTTATATGCCCCAGTATAGGGGAATGCCAGGGCCAAGAAGTGGGAGTGAGTGGATAGGGGAGCAGGGGCGGGGAGGGTATAGGGACTTATGGGATAGCACTTGAAATGTAAATGAAGAAAATATCTAATAAAATATGTGAAAATGTGGAAAAAAAGAAGGAAATTGGCAAATAAATTATAGTATAACAACAACAATAACAAAAAAAGGACAAAAAAAAAGGACACTGACTGCCAAGGCTCACAAACTGAATTCAAACCCTGACACCCTGAGAGGATGGTACACTCTTGTAAGTTGTTCTCTGAACTCCACATATATGCTGTGGTGCACATGTACACAAAATAATAGATAAATAAATGTCAGGGAAATGCAGATCAAAACAACCCTGAGATTCCACCTCACACCAGTAAGAATGGCTAAGAACAAAAATTCAGGTGACAACAGTTGCTGGCGTGGATTTGGAGAAAGGGGAACACTCCTCCATTGTTGGTGGGAATGCAAGCTGGTTCAACCACTCTGGAAATCAGTCTGGCGGTTCCTCAGAAAATTGGACATAGTACTACCGGAAGATCCTGCAATACCTCTACTGGGCATATATCCAGAAGATATTCCATCTGGTAACNAGAGTTAAAGGGAGCATTTGTGCAGCTCAATCCAAAGGATGGACCCAACGACTGCGGCTGCCAGGGATCCATCCCACAATCAGTCACCAAACATAGACACTATAGCATATGCCAGCAAGATGGTGCTGAAAGGGCCCAGATATAGCGGTCTCAGGGGAAAATATACCAATGCCTGGCAAACATGGAGGTGGAAGCTCACAGTCAGCTATTAGATGGAACACAGGGTTCCCAAGGAAGAAGGAGCTAGAGAAAGTACCCAAGGAGCTGAAGGGGTCTTCAACCCTCTAGGTGGAAGAATAACCATGAACTAACTAGTACCCCCTGGGCTCGTGCCTCTAGCTGCATATATAGAAGAGGATGGCCTAGTTGGCCATCAGTGGGAAGAGAGGCCCCTTGGTTATGCAGACATTATATGTCCCAACACAGGGGAACGCCGGGGCCAAGGGGTGGGAGCGGGTGGGTAGGGGAGCAGGGCCGGGAGGGGGGATGATATAGGGAACTTTCTGGATAACACTTGAAATGTAAATGAAGAAAATGGCCCTATAAGTTGGGAATCTTCACTCTCTTCTATACCTATCATCCTTAGGTTTGGTCTTCTCATTGTGTTCTGGATTTCCAGGGTGTTTTGGGTTAGGTGCTTTTTGCATTTTGCATTTTCTTTGACTGTTGTGTCAATGTTTTCTATGGTATCTTCTCCACCTGAGATTCTCTCTTCTATCTCTTGTATTCTGTTAGTGATGTTTGCATCTATGACTCCTGGTCTCTTTCCTAGGTTCTCTATCTCCAGTGTTGTCTCCCTTTGTGATTTCTTTATTGTTTCTATTTCCACTTTTAGATCCTGGATGGTTTTGTTCAGTTCCTTCACCTGTTTGATTTTGTTTTCCTGTAATTCTTTAAGAGATTTCCATGTTTCCTCTTTAAGGTCTTCTCCCTGTTTACCTGTGTTGTCGTGTATTTAAAGGAGGGTTTTTTTTCAATTTTTTTATTATATATTTTCTTCATTTACATTTCAAATGCTATCCTGAAAGTACCCTATACCCTCCCCCCAGCCTGTTCCCCTACCCACCCACTCCCACTTCTGGGCCCTGGTGTTTCCCTGTACTGAGGCATATAAAGTTTGCAAATAAGATATGATTTTAAATCAGAGTCTTGCTTTTCTGGTGTGTTGGGGTAACCAGGGTTCACAGTGGTGAGAGAACTGGGTTTTGATGATGCCAAGTAGTCTCGGTTTCTGTTGCTTATGTCCTTGTGCCTACCTTTTACCATCTGATTATCTCTGGTGTTAGCTGGTCTTTCTGTCTCTGACTTTGACGTGTCCCTCCTGCAAGCTTGTGTATCAGTACTCCTGGGAGATCAGTTCTATCCAGGAGGAATTTGGGTATGGAGAGCTGTGGTACAGGGTCAGTTCTGGGGTGCAGACAGAGACCAGAAGGATCCTGTCCTCAGATGATCCTTGGATCCTGTGTCCTGATGGCTCTCTGAGGGTCCCTCTTGGGCCAGGAATTTGAAGAGTAGTAGTGTTCTTACCTGTGCTCACAGGGTGCAGACAGAGATAGGAAGACTCCTGTCCCAGGCAGCCCTTTTGTTCCTGTGTCCTGAGGGTTTCAGGTGGGTTTATCTGAGCATCAGTGGTGGTCCTACCTGCACTCACAGGCCTTTCCACACTCCTGGGAGGCTCACTCCCTACTGTGATGATTAATTTTATGTCAACTTGACACCTGGTAGAATCATTATGGAAGAGGGAAATCAATTGAGAAAATGCTCCCTACCAGATTTCCCTGAGAGCAAGCCTGTGGTGTATTTTCTTGACTGATAATTGACATAGGAGGGCCATTCTCACTGTGAGTGGTCCTACCCTAGACTAGTGATCCTGTGTGCTATAAGAAAGCAGGTTAAGCAAGTCATAATGTGCAAGCTGGTAAACAGCACTCCTCCAAGACCTTTATTTCTGTTCCTGCCTTCAGGTCTCTGCCCAGAGCACCTGCCCTGACTTGCTTCAATGATAGACTACAAGCTTACGGTTATACTGCTTTATCACAGCAATAGAAACTCTAATTAAAACATTTAACCTCTGATCAGTTTTGCCAATACAAAGAGGACAAGAAATCAGCCTAGAAACAGTTTAATATGTCTGATCATCTACCTCATCCTAAGAGCAAACAGAACTAATTTCTGAGATAATTTGCTTCCCTGTTTAACATAATTGCCTAAGCTTCCCAGTTTCCGAGCCTGTATCAGTACCTTGAACTCCTTAAGGCTCCATATGTTCTGTAATCTGACTCTGCTGTCTATCAATGAACCCCCTTTGGCTGCATCCTCTGAAACTCAAGAGTCCATCATCACCAGCCTATGTAAGGTCAACATTCTGCTCTGATTCTCATTCCTTCGTTTTGTAGTATTGTCAAGGGCTGAGCCCATGCCTTCCTACATCTACACAATAGGCATTTGTTCTTCCACTGGACACCACCCTCGTTCTTGTGCAGTCTCTTGTTCTAAAGGAAGACTACATTTTTTACCAGAGAAGCTTCCATGCAGCTTTCTCGTATCTGGCATGTTTCCTTTCCCACACTGTTCGTCCCACCTGCTCTCCTTTGTTGGCTTAAGTCCATGCTTCTCCATATCATGACCTGTTTAAAGATCATAGCATCAGACTATACCAACTGTTAACTTTTCATATGGGTGCTTTGCATTCCTACTCAAACTCTAAGTCCCATGATACCTAGTGCAGCGAGTAAATGTGTATGTAGAGGAAATGCTTCTATACCTTCATCCTTTATTACACTTAACTCTTAACTGTGAATAATTCCATGTAAATAATATAATGGGCCTCTAGCAAATATTTAAGCAGAAAACTCAAGACAGCTGGGTTGACTAGTTGTTTATCAACTTAACACAAAATAGAGTTATCTGAGACAATGGAACTACAATTGAATAAAACGGCAAGTTGTGGTGCATTTTCTTTAGTTTGTGATTTATATTGGAGGGATGGGCTCATTGTGAGCACTGCCACACATGGGCAGGTGGTCCTATATAGTATAAGAAAGCTTTTTTTTTTCTCTACAGGCTAAGCAAGTCATGTGGAGGAAATCAGTGAGTAATACTGTTTCATGGCTTTAGCATCAGTTCCTACTGCCAGGTTCCTGCCCTGGCTTTGTACTGGATGATGAACTACAAGTTGTAAAATGAATTAAACACTTTTCTCCCCAGTTTTCTTTTGTTCGTGATGTTTTATCACAGCAAAGAAACTTAAACTAAGACAAAAGTGTTTAGCAGTGCCTGAATACTTCTGTTTTACTCATCTTCGAACCAACAGGTCTCTCAACTCACCTGCATTGCTACGCACATACTCTGCCTTCTCCCCTGTTACTCAGTAGTAATTTTCAATATTCCTAGGTTAATCCAATCTTCCACTTGTGTATAAGATATCTTACACTCAGAAAATCAAGTATGTTGCTTTAGCTATTAGTCTGCTTCCCTTTGATGGCACCAATGTCTCTTTCAATCACATATTGAAGGATCTTCCCTGATCAACAAATAGACAACACTGTTTCTTAAACAACAACTTCCTTTGGCTACACACTCTGTTTCTTCACAATTTCTTTTCTCCTTTTCACAACAAAACTCTCCCAAACATTCTCTACAATGGCCTCTCAACTGCCTCTCAATATTTCCTCAACCTACACAAAACAAGTTCTCATTCCCTCTCTTTCCCTCTACCCTGCCACCCCTCCCTCTCTGGGGAGAGAGGGGTGGCTCACAGACACAAGCAAAGCATTATGCACTCTAACAACTGATCTATATCTCCACCAACAAAATAAGCTTTTAACTCTACACTATTGACATCACTCTTAACACGATTGTCAATGGCCTCCTGTTTTTCTCAGTGTCCCTTAGCAGTTCTTGCTTGCATTTTTCAGACTAACAATAAAATGGTCTAGAACTCATCTCTTGAATGTTATCTACTGAAAAGCTCCAAATGGCAATTTAGGATCCTCTCTTGAACTCCAGGTCCTTATTGCATCTGTTTGTATGGGTCAAATAAGCACCTTAAATTTAACATATACCTCAAATAGAACTCTGGATTCTGTCTTCAACTATGGTCTTCACCCAGTCTTCCCAATTTCTGTAAATTACACAACCTCCCATCTAAGTATTCAGGCCAAAACTTCAGGGCTCCATTCTGGATTCTTCATTATTCTTGACACAATGCTTTGATCCATCTGTAAATCCTATCGACTCTGCCTTCTCTTTCAATCTAACTTCTCACCACCTCCAAAGCACCATCACTTCGTGCCTGAACTATTTCAAGAGTTGCTTAACTGTTCTCCCCACTTCTATTTTTGTCTTCCATTCTCCACAAAACGGTAAGAGATATTTTCAAAACATAATTCATAGCACTTTATCTTCCAATGGATTCTGATCACAATTGGAAAAAAATAAGAACTTGCACTTACTTTTCTCTTCATCTGGCTGGCACCTTATTGAGGTCTCACTTTCACAGGGAGACATTACATGATTATCCTCCTTTGACATCATCCCTGCTTTCCTACATTGCTTCATTACCATTATAGGACCAATCACATCTGTTCATATTCTTTCTTAGTACTTGTTTTGTTTCCTGTCTGTCTCTTACGTCTAGAATACAAATTCAGAAATATTGCTTTATATTGCTGTTATATACCATAGAGGTGCTTAATAAATACTTAGCATGTGATCAAGCAAAAAATATCAATACCTGGTACTAATAGTAAGAAAAAAAGACCACAAAAAGAAGATTCAGAACTGCTTTTATCTAAAATGCATAGATAAAGCTTCATTCTATGCAGAAGGAAAAAGACCACAAAATGAAGATCCACAATTGCTTTTATCTAGACTGTTAATGGTGTTGCTTTATTCTATGCAGAAGAAAAAGCATGAAAGATAAGGGAAAGTGTTATACAGAGGAAAGAAGAGAAAACTTTGAAAACTCCCAGAACCTAACTAAGCTGCCTCGTGAGGCAGGGAGTTATTAGGTCTTTTTTCAAAGATGAGACAACTGTTATTGAAATCCTGATATATGCCAAGTTTTGTGCAAGTCCGTCAGCATAGGTGAGATATACTGCCTAATTTTGTTTAATCTTCACAACTATATGAGGTAGATTTGATTACCAACCTATAGCATAGATTAGAAAATTCATCTTACATGTCTAAGGTTGAGCCTTTCACTAGATCGTACAGTCTCCAAATGCTTTAGCAGGGCAACTCCTTTCTAACAACTGCACAACAACAATTTACAAAATGTGGTCCATAGAGTCTTGGAATCCTCCACAACTCATTAAGAACACTAAGTTATTATTTACCATTTTCAGTTATCCTCCCATGAATGTACAATGAAGTTTTCCAAAAAGCATGTGATACTTGATAAGCCAGTGCCCTGGAAAAATCACACGCAAAAAAAAAAAAAAAAAAAAAAGTAAGCCTGCATATTCTTTCATTTACTAAATTTATCTCGGGTTATGATTATAATTTGGAAGATATTAATGAATTTAAATTACAGAAACAAAGTCATTTGGAGGGTTTAAAGTAACTTTTAAGAGTATTAAGTAGTCCTGATTTAAACAGCAACAAAAAGAAAAACAAAACAAAACAAAACAAAAAAAAACAACAACAAATAAAACAGTGTCAACCATTCCTAAAGAGAAATAGAACATCAAAGGCCTCTGAGGTTTCTTCCCATCCAAAATCTGAAATTTTTCATATTAGTCAGGTTTTGGAATCAGTCTAGGTGCTCATGAGTAAGGAAAAATTACATAATTTGGTAAATACTCAAACACAGAGAAGAGAGAGAGAGAGAGAGAGAGAGAGAGAGAGAGAGAGTTAGTTTATGTTATTTGCAGGAAAGTTGATGTGATTGGAGATCATCAGGCTAAATGAAATAAGCCAAAAATTACATGTTTTCTCTCATGTGTAGAATAGAAAAAGAAAAGGAAATGACATGAATGTTGAGGGGAATAAAAATAAAAGCTAGGGAAGTGACAGCGCATGATCCAAGTACCTTTATAACATAGGAGAATGCCATAATGAAACACTATTTTCTAAAGCTAATACATATGAATAAAAATAATTAAGAACTCAAATATTTAAGGAGAATCGTTTGGAAAACATACTTAATTTAAAACTCTGGTTCATTTAAACTACTTTTGGCGATTGTTTGCTAAATGTCTGTGTGCTCTTCACTGCTTTAATCACCATAATAAATTTTCTTTGAATTCCCAGCATCCAGTATGACCTCAGGTTCATCAGACCCCATGACTAGGGATGCAGAATATGTGCGAATTCTCAGCATTCTCTGTTAGCTTCCATCTGGGAAGTCTTTTTCTCAGTGTTTTGTTCTGAATATGCATTATTTTATAAAATCATTTCTCAAATCAGAGCTATGGGTTTGTTTGGCATTTTGGTTAATTACAACTAATACATACATGTATATAATACATTCTGGTCATATTTGTTCTCCTCCATTCCCCCTCACAGTTCTGCAAAGTCCCTCCCATAAAATCAACCATCATATTTCACAAAATCCCCATCATCTTTCCCAGTGGTTTGTAGGATGCTGTTTTTGTTGTTGTTGTTGTTGTTGTTGTGGCAGTGGCAGTGGCAGTGGCAGTGGCAGTGGCTGCTGCTGCTGTTGTTGTTATTATTGTGGTTGTTGTTGCTGCTGCTTTATTAACTATACTTAACCAGGGCCACCTAAATCAAGCATGAGTATGGAATACCCACTGGAGCATGGTCAACTCACTAGTGGTTACACCACTAAAAGCTATGATTTCTTCTCCTCCAGCAACCATCTACTTCCATTATGTCCCCTGGGCATGGCAGGGCCCCAGTGTCCTTTCCCAACTCATGACTAAATGCTTACAGGCTTCCTCTTGTGTAGCCACACAACGGTAATCTATACAGGTAACCACAGCAGTTGAGTCATGAGTGTCCTGTCATGTCCCTAAGACTGTGTTTCAGGAACAGGGGAGATGGCTCAGTGGTCAAAAGCACTGGCTGCCCCAGAGGACCTAGGTTCAATTTCCAACATCCCCATGGAGGGATCAGTTTCTCTCTTCTGGCTTCTTATGGCATTGCACACACATGGTGCACAGATATACATGCAGGCAAAGCATTTGTACACATAAAATTAAAACTGGGGGAAACACACACACAAAAAAGGGAAATTCACAGCTTCCCTACCATCATCATCTGTTTCTTTCACCACCACCACCACCACCCTGCTACAAGCCTTCCTTAATCTTAGAGGGAATGGTATTGGTGGGTTCAACTAACGTTGGTTTTAGTTCTTATTTGTATTTTTTATTTGTTCTTATTTGTTTTGTTTAAAGGCCTTTGTTTGTTTATTGGGTCATATTTTTCTTGTAGTAATAATGAAAAAAGGATTATGGTCAGAAAGTATGTCTAGAAAAGAAAACTTCCACTACCTAAACTAGATATTATATACTAGGGACGTAAGTAGTTCAGTCATTGTATCTACTACCTCACTGCTTGACATGTGTTATCTCCAATCTTCTCAGTGGTCCTATAAATAGGTATTAAGTCTGTGATATACTAGCTAAAAATAACAGCAGCAATTACTCTTATCAGTGGCCTTCGAGTGTCCCTTCTTATGGCCCACACATTCTCTGAGTTCGGCCAGATGACTTGCTTTAGGCAACTTGTTTTTGGCTTATATTATAGCAAATACAAAAAAAAAAAAAAAAATAGAAATTGCCTGTATATTCACCATTAGAGGAACAGATCTAGAATTTTCTACTGGATGTTGAATGAAACATGACACAATTATTGTTATTATCCCTGCCAATACCAGGTATCCACTAGATATATGACTGAGGCTACAGAGTTCATTTTGATGAAAAAAATGTATAAACACAGCTGGCACACATGAAGCAGATCATTCCAATTAAGTTGACCCAAACCACCAAACTACAGAATCATAAGCAAATCAATGAGTGTCAGGCATTTTTGAGGTTCTATATTATGCAGCAAATATTCATTAATAATAGCGCCTATTTCACAAAGATGGGGCCAAAAGAAGTTAAGTTAATACTGAAATCATTCTATAAGTAACACATATCAGGAAGAGAATCTTTTTTTTTTCTTTTTTAGTACGTGATGTTCTTTTTATTTTTATTTTCTTAATTGGATATTTTATTTATTTACATTTCAAATGTTGTCCCATTTCCTTGTTTCCCCTCTGCAACCCCCCTATGCAATCCCCCCTTACCCTGATTCTATGAGGGTACTTCCCCACCCACCCGCCCACTCCCACCTCCCCACCCTGGCAGTCCCCTACACTGGGGCATCAAGCCTTCACAGGACCAAGGGTCTCCCCTCCCATTGATGCCAGATAAGGCCCCTTCAGTTCCTTCAATCCTTCCCCTAACTCCTCCATTGGGGTCCCTGTGCTCAGGCCAATAGTTGGGGCTGTGAACATCCACATCCATATTGGTCAGGCACTGGCAGAGCCTCTCAGGAGATAGCTGTATCAAGCTCCTGTCAGCACGCATTTTTTTGGCATCCACAATAGTGTCTGGATTTGGTGACTATATGGGATGGACCCCAGGTGGGGCAGTCTCTGGGTGGCCTTCAGGAAGAGAGTTTAAAACCTTACTTTACTTTACCTTTACCTCTGCTCTCTGAAATAAAAACACTACTACTGTTCTCATTTCAAATATGAAGGAACAGGTTAACCAATTTGCCTATGGTCACACCATCAACTAACAGCAAAGCAAAGGTTTACAAACAACTATGACTCACTGTAATTTTGCTACTTTTAACCTTCAAACTCAGGATTTTGGTTTGTTGAGGGCTCAAGTTAGCTGATTCTTCTCCTCTATATGAAGAACTTATTGCTGTAACACCATATTAGCAAGCAACATGGTTGCTTTTTTAAATGCACTTTACATTATACAAGCATAAAAGGAACAAAAAAGAAAGAACAATGAAATGGAACAAGACTCGGGAATGTGAGCTATTTTTTGAAACCACACTACACTAGAAACTACATAATGAAATTCTAGGAAAGAAGGTCTGGTTTTATAAATAGGAGATAAGAAAATCTCATTAAGGTAACCAAAGTACTAACAGAAACATAGGATGGAATCTAGTGGGGAAAAGGGGTATTTAAACTGGAAACAAAGCAGCTCTCAGGTACCTATATGAACCAAGAATCAAAGTGTTCATTAATGCTAAAAGTACTTGCCTGCCCATCACATTCACAATATGTCTTTCTACTGACTTTCCATCATCTTCGTGCTGCTTGGCATCGGGGTTATTTAGGTTGGGAAAGAGAATGTGGAGGGGGGGGAACATTAACACCTATTGAAGATAGCATGGGAAGAGCACTGGACTGCAACTAACTAGTGAAGTGACCTTGGTCGTGCTATTTAACCTCTATAGATCTAAATTTCCTATCTCTAAGGTCCCTTTGCAGCTCTAAAATTGCAAAATTCTCCGATGATATTAAAGCAAAGGTGATGATTAGCAATGATGCATTTCTGCTGAAGACCAATTAGAGCAATGATAACAATGTCCTTTCATTCACTTAACAAGCATTTATTGAACACCTACTATTTATTCCAGGCTTTGTTAATGTCCTAGAATTAATAGACCCATGAGGAAACACATTAACAACAACCACAATTTAACATTACACCTTTAACTGGTAGACCAAGTACATGTAATTAATGACAAGAATGCTGAATGCATGAGCTCTCGGGGCTTGATGCCTTTTGATTCAATAACAATCTATCTACTGACTAGCTTTATTCCTTAGGCAAATCACTTGGGCTTTCTGAGCTTCAATTTCCTTGGATATACTTCTCATATATTCAATTTCCTTCTCATATACTGGGCTCAGAGTTTGAGCTTTCAGTGTGAACTATCTGTATATTTGATTCTCAAACCTTGAGAGGCAACATAAAGTCAGGTTTGAACCAAATTGGAGACGTTTCAAAGGGAATATTATTGAGTAAGAAGACATTAGGAAGAAAAATTTCAAGACAGTTGGCTCTGAAAAGGAATTTGGAAATACAGTAGTCGTTAGAGTAAAATGTAAAGGCACAGAGAAGAGACTTTGATTTACTTAGGAGTCCTATAACATAGTTAATTACTATGTGCATGACCCAGAAGAACATGAGAAAAGTGTAATATAGGAGATAGAGGAAATTATTAAGAGTCCAAGTCCCTGTTGGGGCAACATTTAAAAGAAAATAAACTGACCTGTGATAAGAACACATTCTCAGATTGTGAAGATGGCTCAGTGGGCAAAGCACTTGTTGTACAAGCATGATGGCCTGAGTTTATAGGTCCAATATCTACATAAAAATCCAGGGATACTGACACATGCTTATAATTCCAGTTCTGGAGAGATGTAAAAGGAGGATATGTGATGTGTGCTGGTCATCCAGTCTAGTAGAATCCTTATGATATATTTAGTGATGATCTCATTTTTTTTTCTGATTCTTTTCAGTCAGTACTATACATGATGAAGTCATCAGGAGGACAAGATAAGGAAGTAAAGGTGGAAGGGAAAAATCAAAGGAAAGAGGAAGAGAAGTTCATCTTAGTTAATTGTCTCCAATATCCTGAAAGGAAGGATAATCAAAGAGATAGGCAGAACGGGCTTTCCAGTTAAATTAAAGAGGGACATAAATAAAAGTCTCTGCTATAAGGAAAAAGATATAACAGTGGACTAAGGAAATAGGCATGATGAATAAGGAACAGAGAGCAACTACAACAATGATACAGATTCAAGCTGGGGTATAAATTATGTAGAGTGGCTGACTGATGAACAGAGAAAATTTGGTGGGAGCTAGTGGATCAGAAGTCTAGCCTGAGATAGTTCTGTGCCTACAGCAGGGGAGGCTGCAATTTACAAAATAATACAGTTTCTGGTGATTAAAAGAGCTAATTTAGGACAAGGGAAATGAGTTATTGGGGGGAGTAGAAAAAAATAGAACACAAGTCAGAGAAGGAAAACACAATGGTGAAGAAGGTCAGTCGTGTCAGTTTTGAAGCCACCAAGGATAGTGGTCACAGTCTGGATGGAAAGGGTGTCAACGCCTAAAAGGAAAACTCCCCCCAGAAAATAGCTACAAGTTCCCTGAGCTGATGGTAGACAAGGTAATCACAGCACAGACCCCAGACACACTGGAGATCTACCTTGCCAGCTTCATGTGGTCCAGTTCACCCCAGACACTGGAGATCTACCTTGCCAGCTGCATATGGTCCAGTTGACCCCAGACACTGGAGATCTACCTTGCCAGCTGCATATGGTCCAGTTCACCCTACAGTTGCCATGCTCTCTTGCCATCGCACTCTCAAAATCGTCCACTCAAAGTCAATTCTCTAAAAGTTTATTCACATTTTATTTCAAATAAAGTTCTCCTGTGACAGTAAAGCTTTGAGGTTTGTTTGGTTTTGGTTTTGTTTTGTTTTGTTTTGTTCCCTGAGTTTAACAACATTTACTCTTTTATCTTTACTGTTTTTTTTTAAACTACTTTTATTTTTTTACAGTACAGTCATTGCCCCTCTTCCATTCTAACCTCCTACAGTTCCTCATCACATTCCTCCTCCTTCCCCCACACTGCCCCCCACCCTGTCTCCAAGAGGATGTCCCCTACTAAGCTTCTCTACTGCCCTCAAGTGTTAGGCACATCTACCACTGGGCCGGACCAGGCAGGAGGCTTCAGTCCAGCTGGTGTGCTGGCCCCAGGTATGCTGCCTGGTTGGTGGCTCAGTGTCTGAGAGAACTCAGGTGTCATGGTTAGTTTAGACTGCTGCTCTTCTTACAGGATTGCTCTCTTCAGCTTCTTCCAGCTTTTCCCTAATTCACCCATAGGGGGTTGCCACCCCACAGTCAACAATTCTGACCCAGAATTGTTCCTGTCTAAAAGAACTGCAGGGACAAAAAAAAAAATGGAGAAGAGACTGGGGGAAAGTCCAGTGACTGGCACAACTTGGGATCTAGCTCAAGGGGAGGCTCTAAGGCCTGACACTATTACTGATGTTATGGTGTGCTTACAGACAGGAGCCTAGCATGGCTGTCCTCCGAGAGGCCAAACAAGCAGCTGACTGAGACAGATGACGATGCTTTGAAATTATTGACATCATGATGTAGAAGTCCTTGAAAATGATGAAAGGGAAAGGAATAGAGCAGGTCATAAGCAAGGTCTTCAATAAATGAGGAAAAAAATAATCAAAACGTTGTAATATAATAGCAATGGAGAAAGGTAGAAGAGTTTTGCAGAAACAAACAAACAAACAAACAAAAATACTAAAATGATTTAGAGAAACAATAACAGACCCAACTTTATCTCCAGTTTGGTATACATCCAAGATTATAATTAAGGTCAGGAGTAAAGGAAGTAAGAACATAATGACTTTGGCCATCAAATATAGGTATTTTTTTAGAGGGTATAGCAAGGAATTAAAAGAATGCTGTTTATGTCTCATTGGAGGGTGAACAATGGCCGGGAAAGCTTAGGAGAAGGTAAAGAGCAATGCAATGAAATTAGGCCTTCACTGTGGAGTCCAAACTGGCCTAGAACTTTCTAGCTTTTTTTTTTTAGATTTTTCACTTGATTTTTATTTTCTTTTCCTTACATATCTAAACCACTATATACCATTCCAGATTGCCAGTCTTAATAACTACAGGAAGCTTTAAAAATTAGCTCATTTTATTTTTATTTTTTATTTATTGAAAATAGATTATTTTTTCATACAATGTATTTTGATACAATGTATTTTGATTAGTTTCCCCTCCCTCTATTCCTCCCCGTCCCAAGCTGTTAACTCCTAGATGCCTGTCCTTTTCTAATGAGAGACAGAGAAGGAGGCGATCTGGAGGGAAGGAGAGGTGGGGAGGGACTTTCTATCTTCTTGCCTCAGCTTCCCAAAAGTGGGATTCACAGGCATTCCCATGCCCTGCTGGATTAGTCCTGAAAGCCTTCTTAGAGGAGGCTTTTGGGGGGGGGGTTGTTTTTTTGAGACAGGGTTTCTCTGTGTAGCCCTGGCTGTCCTGGAATTCACTCTGTAGACCAGGCTGGCCTTGAACTCAGAAACCTACTTGCCTCTGCCTTCCAACTGCTGGGATTAAAGTCATATACCACCACTGGCTGACTTAAAGATTTATTTATTTATTTCATGTATGTGAGTACACTGTAGTTGTCTTCAGACACACCAGAAGAAGGCATCAGATCCCATTACAGATGGTTGTGAGCCACCATGTAGTTGCTGGGAATTGAACTCAGGACCTCTGGAAGAGCAGACAGTGCTCTTAACCACAGAGCCATCTCGCCAGCTCATAGAGGAGGCTTTTCAGTTAACTTTAGAATTGAGGTTAAAATGTTTCATTCAATGGTGGTCGTTTCTGAGATAACCACATTTTTGGCCTACATAAGACAATATGAGGTTCACTGATTTAGGACTCCTATAGCAATAGGGTCATATAGTGCACAGGCAACAGCTCTTTTAAAGCTGACACAGTTGGATGGTGTCAGTAACCTGCCAAAGACGGCTTCTCAGACTTCACTTGATGAGTCATCTACTGTGAGCAGAAGCTCTGCCTTTGTTTTCGCACTCAGAACGATTTGAACTGGATTTTTTATTTCTGTCATAACACAACCATTGAAAATACTGGTATGCACTCTCTCTAAATCCTAGATCCTTCTCTTTCACTGCGGCAGCTTTATATGGACAGGGATTAATGGTGAACATGTACAGTTGGAAAATAAGAAAACAATTTGTTCTGCATAATCATCAGGTTCATCTGTAGGGGGAAATTGTCAGAACAAATGAAGCCCAACCTCATGCTTCCTACCTTGATTAGTCAGCCACTGTCAGAATTGCCCATTCATACTGTGCTGAGTTCGAGCAGCCCAATGGCCTAGCTAGTAAATACATGATTCTTAAGACCCTAAAGTTCAATGCAAAGCCACAGCATTGCTTTAGCTTATGACTGGACTCTCACAAGGGGAGGACACACCAATATATAGGTCTCTCTCTCATCATGACAGCTGATAACATTCATTCATCAGGAGCAGTCACTTCTTCCTCAATCTGTATTCCCTCTTTTCCATTTTGTAGACTGCTATATCCCAAGGCATATGGCCATGTGTTAATAAAGACTAGTGCAAGCATACCACTAACCTTAGCACCATAGAGCAGCTAACAAATTCTCAAGTGATAATTATGCTTCCATTCTGGGAACACATTTTGAGGCCCAGTGGACTGAATTAGTATTTTACCTCCATCTGTGCCACTTGATAACCAACTCATCTTCAAAGAACAAATATTATTCATTGAAAGCAGGTGGACACTAAATTGTCCTAGGAGAGATATATGACCCCAAACCAATTTGTTCCAAAACTCCCCTCGCAATTTGTCCATCTGCCAATGGCACCGCCATGTTAGAATAACAGGCTCAGAATCACTCTCTTCTTCAGTTCTTGTCTAAATAGTCATCTAGTAATTTCTAATACATACTTTATGCTTTTCTTCCATCTCCTCAATTTCAACAGTTTGGTTCAGAACTATAACTTAATCAATCTCTCTCCCTTCAACCAATACAATGTACAACCTCTAAGCTAATCTGACCTCCATAGCTTTTCACAATTCAACATTCAGTGCTTCTTTAATATAACACATATTCCATAAGCCTTCCCAACCTAACCCTAACCCTAACCCTAACCCTAACCCTAACCCTAACCCTAACCCTAACCCTAACCCTAACCCTAACCACCTGTCCGGCCTGGGGGTTGGTTGAGGAGGACAGTGGGGTCCTGGCCAGAGTGTGGCGCTGCTGCTGTGCAAAGATGAAGCAGGCAGTCAGAAAATGGGTAAGAAGAGTCAGTGAAAACTCAGAAATCAGGTACTGGGGCCACAGCCACCTTGTCACCAAAGGAAATTTTGAACCTGACAAGTGACCTGTTGCAGAAATGTAGCAGTCCTGCACCCGGCCCAGGGAAGGAATGGGACGAGTACACACAGATCCTGGCTCTGGTTGAGAAACTACAAAAGAAGCAAAAAGGTCTGTCTGTTACTTTTGATGGGAAAGGAGAAGATTACTTCCCTGATCTAATAAAATGGGCCTCTGAAAACCGGGCTTCTGTTGAGGGTTTTGAAATGGTTTACTTCCAAAAAGAGGGCTTTGGTTTGAGAGCAACAAGAGACATTCAAGGCAGAAGAATTATTTTTATGGGTTCCACAAAAGTAACTAATGACTGTTGAATTTGCTAAGAATTCAGTATTGGGGCACCGTTTCCCCAAGACCAAATTCTCCAAGCTATGGGAACATTGCACTGGCCTTTTATCTGCTGGGTGAGCGAGCCAGCCCCAACTCTTTCTGGCAGCCATACATTCAGACCCTCCCCAGTGAATATGATACCCCTCTCTACTTCGAAGAAGAGGAAGTACTATGTCTTCAGTCGACACACGCCATCTATGATGTCTTCAGCCAGTATAAAAACACAGCACGCCAGTATGCCTGTTTCTATAAAGTCATCTAGACCCATCTTCATGCCAACAAACTGCCCTTGAAGAATTCTTTCACATACAAGGACTACAGGTGGGCTGTCCCGTCAGTTATGACACAGCAAAACCAGATTCCTACAGAGGATGGTTCCTCGGTGACCTTGACTCTGATTCCTTTATGGGACACATGCAATCATACAGATGGCCTGATCACAACGGGCTATAACCTGGAAGATGGCCACTGTGAGTGTGTGGCTCTTTCAGGCTGGAGATCAGATTTACATTTTTTTCTGTGATTTTTTTTTTATTATTAATTCCCCAATGTCTTGTATTGTTACAGAAAATTGGATCTTTTAAAAGTACACCCTGTGAGAATTTGAGGTTTTTTTTAAATCTTTTTTTATTAGATATTTTCTTTATTTACATTTCAAATGCTATACCGAAAGTTCCCTATACCCTCCCCCAACCCTGCTCCCCTACCCACCCACTCCCATTTATTGGCCCTGGCATTCCCCTGTACTGGGGCATTTAAAGTTTGCAAGATCAAGGGGCCTCTCTTCCCAATGATGGCCGACTAGGCCATCTTCTGCTGCATATGCAGCTAGAGACACGAGCTCTGGGGGTACTGGTTAGTTCAGATTGTTGTTCCACCAATAGGGTTGCAGACCCCTTCAGCTCCTTGGTTGCTTTCTCTAGCTCCTCCATTGGGGGCCCTGTGTTCCATCCTATAGATGACTGTGAGCATCCACTTCTATATTTTCCAGGCACTGGTATAGCCTCACTTTAGATAGCTATATCAGAGTCCTTTCAGCCAAATCTTGCTGGCATAAGCAACTGGTAATAAGGACACATGCTCCACTACGTTCACAGCAGCCTTATTTATAATAGCCAGAAGCTGGAAAGAACCCAGATGTCCCTCAACAGAGAAATGGATACAGAAAATGTGGTACATTTACACAATGGAGTACTACTCAGCTATTAAAACAATGAATTTATGAAATTCTTGGGCAAATGGATGTATGTGGAGGATATCATCCTTAGTGAGGTAACCTAATCACAAAAGAAGTCACTTGAGCTGGGTGTGGTGGCGCACACCTTTGATCCCAGCACTTGGGAGGCAGAGGCAGGCAGATTTCTGAGTTCGAGGCCAGCCTGGTCTACAAAGTGAGTCCCAGGACAGCCTGTCAGAGAAACCCTGTCTAAAAAAAAAAAAAGTAACTTGATATGCACTCACTGATAAGTGGATATTAGCCCAGAAACTTAGAATACCCAAGATACAATTTGCAAAACACCAGAAAATCAAGAAAGAAGACCAAAATCTGGATACTTCATTCCTCCTTAGAATAGAAAACAAAACACCCATGGAAGGAGTTACAGAGACAAAGTTTGGAGCTAAGACGAAAGGATGGACCATCCAGAGACTACCCCACCCGGGGATCCAGATTTACATTTTTATGGCACTTGGTCAAATGTAGAGTTTGTGATCCACAGTGGGTTTTTTCTTTGACAATAATTCACACAACACTGTGAAAATAAAGCTTGGCATGAGTAAAAGTGACAGGCTCTACGCCATGAAGGCTAGGGTCTTGGCTCAGGCTGGCATCCCAACATCCAGTGTTTATGCATTGCCTTTTACTGAGCCACCCATCTCTGCCCAGCTTCTAGCTTTCCTCTGAGTGTTCTACATGACTGAAGAGGAGCTGAAAGAGCATTTGCTAGGGGACAGCGCCATTGACAGGATCTTCACTCTGAGGAATGTGGCGTTTCCTGTCAGCTGGGACAAGGAGGTCAAACTTTGGACATTTCTGGAAGACAGAGCCTCGCTTCTTTTAAAAACATATAAAACAACAATTGAGAAAGATAAGATTGTCTTGAAAAATCCTGACCTCTCTGTCTGGGCCACAGTGGCCATCATATTGCACTTGGGTGAGAAGGAGATTTTGGAAAAAGCAGTGAAGAGTGCAGCCATGAACCGGGAGTACTACTGCAAACACATGGAGGAGAGGATACCACTTCCCAGATACAAGGAGAGTGACCTGGGGCTCTTGGTGGGTGTTGTGGAGGACTCAAGGCTCCCTCTGGTCCTGAGAAAGCTGGAGAAGGAGGAAGGTGTGCAAGAGTCTCTGAGCCTCACAGAGGCTGTCAGCAAAGTCAAGGCTGCCAAAAACGGGCTCATCAATGGGGAAAACTCAATCCTTAATGGGACCAGGTCTGAAAATGAAAGCTTCAGCACAGAAGAAAGTGAAAACGTGACTGGAGACACTGAAGAGTCTTCAGGCAGCATGGGCAAGGTGAAGGCGCAACTCTGAGATGCTCATGGGATCCAGTGGAGCAGAAATTACGGACAGCCTACCACACCACCATGCTCCTTGTTAACAGTTTTCTTTCCGCAGAGAGGAAAATATGTTTTTGCTGCTTTATATAAAAGTGATTTTTTTTTTAGTTATTTTAAAGTTCTAGCTTCCCTATTTGATTAAGATTGCCATCTTGTTTCTGGGCAGAACAAAGTAGTGAACAGCAGCAGCGGGGAGGAGAGGAAGTGTCCTCGAGAGACTGCAGACCAGCTGTGGGTACTCACTGCTCTTCCCAGGGAAGAGTGAGGTCCGTGCTCAGCTGTGCTCGCAGGCCTACTGTCCTCACTCCAGAATGCATGCTGTTTCTGCCTCCTGCTGTAGAGTTTAGGTTGAACTCTAGGTGTGGAGTGCTTGGTGGAGATGAGGCCGTTCAAATAGAGTCTGGGTTTCTTAATAAGAATATCCCCAGTACCAAAAGAAAAGGTATGGTGGCAACCTGAAAATGTTGATGATGATCCTAATTATATAAACACACATATATCTAGTGATTTCTAAGGATTTGTTTACTTTTTTTGAGTTCTGTTTTGCTGTATTAAAAACTTGTCCTTTTCCTTAAAATCAAAGTAGGACTTGAGTCCTCCTCGATTTTCACTCTGACTTTGTTTCAGAGGTGCACTGACGCCAGTGGTGGCAGTGGAGCGCCACTGACACCAAAGCATGGCTCACACACGGTGTCAGAATGAGGCGGCTCCCTGGCTTTCTGGTTCACAAGCTAGAGATTTTCAGAGCTACCCTTTTCAGTAAACCCGCTTATTAAAAGAGAAAACAGGAAAAAAAAATCATGCTCCAACGGGCCTATCTCCTGTGATAATCACTGGTCTTCCAACATGTTTTCTGCTTCTCCAATGGCTAACTCCACCCTCTTACTAATGGTTCTAGAGATGTGATCCCCATGAACAACTGCATGGATAGCATGAGCTATGTGATAAAAAAAAAATTCCAGAACCCCTTGGACATCTTTAGTCAAAACATTTGAGAGCAGAACCTAGGAATCTGTACTGTTATCATGCTGAGCGAGGTAAATCAGTATACATTAAAGCTGGAGGACCCCATCTACAGCCTCGGGCTTAACTGAATGGACTATCACCTCATCCTATGTTATCATATGATATCATATATCATATGTTATCATCATATGTTACCATTGTAAATAATTCCCAAACTTAGAAGCTTAAAACAACATACTTTTTATAGCACTGTCACTATGGGTTTGAAAGACAAGCATAGATTAGGTGTGCCCTTTGACTCAGGATCCCTGAATGAGTGAAATTGAGTTGCTCATCTGGCCTCCTATGCTCTCAAGGCACAAATACAAGATCTACCACCAACTTAATTCTTTTTTTTTTTGCAAAGCAATTA
>LR756404.1:87616-100109 GCA_902729485.2 Mus minutoides | reverse complement strand
AGCTAGAGACATGAGCGCCGGGGGAACTAGTTAGTTCATGTTATTCTTCCACCTAGAGGGTTGAAGACCCCTTCCGCTCCTTGGGTATTTTCTCTAGCTCCTACCTTGGGAGTCCTGTGTTCCAACTAATAGCTGACTGTGAGCATCCACTTCTGTGTTTACCAGGCACTGGTATAGCCTCCCACAAGACAGCTATATCAGGTCCCTTTCAGCATTATCTTGCTGGCATATGCTATAGTGTTTATTCACCAACTTAATTCTTGTGGCCATTAGGAAGATCCAGTTCCTCATAGGCTGTGGAACCTCAGATCCTCCCCTCAGCTGTCCAGGAGTAGCAACTCTCATTTCCACGCCATTTGAGCCTTTGCATGGGTCAGCTCACTATATGGCAACCTATTTCATGTCTCGTTAGCAAGAGCACGCAAATAGAGGTACAGATGTACAATGAAAGAAGCAGTAAAACAAGTCCGTTTCTTGTAAGCTAATAATGAAATCAACATGAGAGTATTTTTGCTGTAATGTCCTTGTTAGAAAGCAAAAACTAGATCCAGCACATGTGAAATGGGAGGAATGGGATTTCACAAGGATGTGATGACCAGACAGTAGGGAGCGTTAGAATCCACTTCAGAAGTTATCTCTACCAGTCTCTATATCAAATATATACATTAGCCTATGTTCTTGCCTATTTAACCAGCTTCTATATAATTATAAACAACTGTATTCTGGTTAACAACAAAACAATCCATAATTGTACAATTAGCCTGTCCTGGCTCCTTATTGTACACGTCTCTGATTTTAGTAAAGGAGAAAGCAATTGATCAAGACCCAAAGTGGATATTTGGGACCTTCTGACAAACACATATTCATCAATTTAGTCAGTTTTCAACCCTGCTGCAGATTGGAATATCTAGGGAGCTTTTTCTAAAAAAATACTAGTGCCCAGAGTCCCACTATAAACAATCTAAATCAGTATTTCTGGTGCCATAGCTATAGAATCAGCATTTTTAAAAAAGATCTCTGGGTTATTCAAATGTACAGTTAGGATGGAAAACCCCTGCTCCAGCCCTTTCTTACCCCCTCAGTTGTTCTTCTGAAAGCTGTCCCATGGAAACAGCTTTTGCAGAAGATAGTTTAGAAGCTCCACATCCATCTGATTTAGAATTTCCCTGTAAATGAGAAAAAATGAACACCAGTCCTTAAAATCAGCAAGAGAAACATAACAAAGTGCCCTAAGAGACAGCATCATGGTTCAGACACGTGTAGGCCAGAAGAAGAACACACCAAGTCACTATGCTTGGCCACTGCCTGATCTAAACCCTGCAATGCAACTGCACATAGGAGAAAAAAAATATGTCTCCTCAAACAAAGATTGCAAATTGGCAGACATCAGGTTATAAATGGGCAGACCAGATACATGTGACAAATATGTAGCATGTGTGTGTGTGTGTGTGTGTGTGTGTGTGTGTGTGTGTGTGTGGTGTATAGGCTATATGTATTGCTCATCACAAAGTTTATAAAGACTTATTCACAAACACAAATTATTTACACTTGGAAATATGATAGAAGAATTTAATATGCACCCTTGCTACATTAAATTCTAAGTATCTGAATTTTTGTTTCAGTAGTTGTATAACATTACTGAGGAATTAAACTGTAAAATATACATAAATCATCTTGCAAACTTATTTGTTGCCAGTGAAATCAGAGGCAGAGTAAGTGTCTTAATAACAACATGAGGTTTACAACTAATAATAATATATAAAGTATATACAATTTTCATTTAAAACATTCAGGAAATGTTTGATAACTATATAACTATATAGTTATATAGTTATGTTAACTATCCTTCACTAATAACTCAGTGTTCCCTATCAGTAAATATTTTAAACCTGGCATAGCACTTTTCAGAAATTACATATTGTTGCCAATATTTAAAATAGGATATTTATATGTAAAGATTCATATATGAGGTTTGACTCTTAAAAACCAGTGGCCCTAACTAATCCTGCTCACATTCCTCATGGAAACTAATAAAAAATCAATAGTAGCTGGGCAGTGGTGATGCACACCTTTAATCCCAGCACTTGGGAAGCAGAGACAAGCAGATTTCTGAGTTCGAGGTCTACAGAATGAGTTCCAGGACAGCCAGGGGAACACGAAAAACCCTGTCTCGAAAAAAAAATTTTTTAAAGTGAATTGTAGTTTTCTATTCTTCCTCGGTGTCTCTCTAAAACAAAATACCTCATTATTCGACACCCATTGCCTTGCCTGTACAGACCTCTGGAAGCCAACATATGAGAGGGATAAATAGTTTAGAGACTGCTGTATGTCTGAAGGTCACTTTCACTTTTGCCTGTTGGTACTTAACAATGTGACTAAGGGATATTATTTAATATCTGTGTACAACAGTCTCTTTTTCTGAAATTTAAGGGTAGTAATAAAATCTGTGCTATAGACTCACTAAGGAGATAAAGTGAGTAAGTTAACACATATGAAGGACTTAGCACAGTACTGGGAGAAGGTGGGCACTCAGTAATGATTAGTTATTGGTGTCTGAATTGAGAGCAGTATAACATGGTAGTTGAAAGTACAAGTACAGCTAGAAAAACCAAAACCAGTTTTTCTCACTTTTTCTTGTGGAATCTGAAACAATCAAACTCATAGAAGCATAAACTAGTGGCTATTGGTCATATGTTACAAAGGTTCAACTGGACAGGAGAAATAAATAATTTTTGTACTAAAATACTTTTAGGATAAAAAAGAAGCTGGGGACAAGACTCAGTCAGTAAAGTGTTTGCCTCTCAAGCATGAAGACCTAAGCTCAGCTTCCCATCACCCACATAAAAAGCTGTGCGTTGCGGCATGCATCACTGTCTAGCACTGCAGAGATGAAACATATAGATTCCTGGAGCTCACTGGCCAGCCGGCCAAGCCAAATCAGTGAGCTCCTGGTTTTGCGACAGAGCCTGTCTCAAAAAATAAGTTGAGGAGCAATTATGGAAGGTACCCAATATTGATGTCTGGCCTCCACATGTATAGTCACATACCCATAGGCACATATGTGCAGGTGTACACACACACTTTAAGCCAACACTGCTTCCTAAACAAGACCTGAAAGTGAACAAAGACAACACCAATAAACATGCTCATGTGAACAAATTACCTCAGTTCTAAACAAAGAACTACAGGCAACTAAGGAATGCCGAGAACTAAGCAATGATAGTCTTCCCCAGGGAAGAGCACACCAACCAGGTATCCAATAACAAGTGGTCAGCCCTGAAAACATATACACAAGTTACCTTATACAGATTTAGGAGTGTGTGTGTGTGTGTGTGTGTGTGTGTGTGTGTGTGTGTGTAGCATGTACATGTAATAATAACTAATGAAAAAAATAGGCCATGAAGTTTAAATAGAGGATGGATATGTCAAGTGGGCACAAGCTATAGTCATCTGAGAGGAATAAACCTAACTGAGAAATATCTCCATAAGATCAGAATGCAGGCAAGCCTTTAAGGCATTTTCTTAATTAGTGATTGAGTGATTGGTGTGGGACGGCTCAGCCCAGTATGTGTGGTACTACCCTGGGCTAGTAGTCATGGGTTCCATAAGAAAGCAGGCTGAGCAGCCATGAGGAATAAAGCACTAAACAGCCACCCCTCTATGGCCTCTGTATCAAACTGCCTCCAGGTTCCTGACGTGCTTGAGTTCCTTCCCTAACTTTCCCCTGTGATGGAAGTATATATACCTGGAAGCATAAGCTAAATAAACCCTTTCCGCCCCGACTTGCTTTTGGTCCTGGTGTTTCATCAGATCAAAGGTAATCCTAGTTAAACAAGCCTGGTTGGAGCGAGAAAAGGAAGTGGGGAATGATGTAGTTATATTGTAATCTCTGGAAAGAAAACTTTAAAAGTAAAGTATTTACACTGATGGATACATTACTTAGATAGATAAAATCATCCTGTACTACATACATATAGCATAATATCACTGAGTACATTTGGACATTTGGAGTTATTTACAGTTATGATTCATCAAAAAGGACAAAATATAAAAAGGAAACCACCCAAAATAAAAACTAAATACAAAGCACATACACTGAAATTAGGGCCAAAGTCACAGCCTCAGATAAACTGCTTACGGGGCCTTAAGCAGGTAATTGCTCTCCAGTTTCCTTGTCTGTAAAATGAAGATAGCAATAACAACATAGAGGATTTGTGTGAGGGCTAAATTTAAAGAGTATTTATAGGGTGCCTGTGCCAGAGTTAAAAACTCAACAAAGGTTAGGTACCACTGTTATTCCTTTGTACCAGAAGTTGAGATTAGAATAGCAGCCCCTAGCAAGGATAATACAATAGAGTCAGGGTTTGTGGTAACGAGACTAGAAGGATGGTGAACAATAGGACATCATGAAAAGCTTAAAACGTGATTTGTTGTTGTTATTTGTTTGAGACAAGAACTAGCTTTGGAGCCCTGGCTGGCCTGGACCTTGCTATGTAGACCATGATAGCCTTGAACTTGTGGTAATCCTCTGCCTACTGAGATCTCAGGAACACACCAAAACACATACCTTGAGTGTGATTTGTTTGTTCACATTTTTGTTTGTTTGTTTGTTTGTTTGTTTGTTTTTGAGACAGTGTATGTATATCCCAAGCTGGTCTGGAATTCACTATGTAAGCCAGACTGGCTCCAAACTCATAGCAATGCCTGTCCTCAGCCTCCTTGGTGCTGGAATTACAGACACGCACCACCGCATCTGATTTTTTTTTAAGTGCTTTTGAATGCTAAAATAAATGCTGGAAGTTTTCTCTAGGGAGTGGCCTAACAGCCCGCGGAGTTTACCCAATTCAATCTGCCACATGCAAGTGCTCTGGGAAGCCACCCTAGAAACCCAAATCCCTTGCAGCCCATCAGTGTGACCAAGATGATATGTTAATTGTGTCCTTAGACATTCAAAATAATTAAAGTGCTAAAAATAATGCTTCCATGGATATGATTGCCCCTGAAAATGACAGATGTGACAAGTAAGGGAAGCAGAAATAACAGTGGAGGAGTAGCACCACTGCTCCGCCTCCTCCTGCTCGGCCTCTGACAAGGTAATCAAAACACATGCGGAACACTTGCATTTGCAGCAGGGTGGGTGACATTCATGCAGTAATGGAAATCAAAAGTTAAGGACCACAAGACTTGGAAAGAAGAGAAAAGCAGGAGTCTGTCTTCAGCTTCCCCAATACTGGGATCCTACAAGCCGAGGCAAGAATCACTGATAATTACTGATAAGAAAGTTGGTCTTGAATTTACCAAGGAAACCTGGGAGACAACAAGCCGGCAAAGAGCACAGGGAAGTCAAACCCGTGTTTTAATTATCTATGTACTCCCACCTGGGGAGGCCGGACCACAACATGTCTCGGATTATCTAAAAGGAAAATTTTAATCTTCAGAACACTTTGCCATGCCTCTGCTGGAGCCTGTGAATTCCCTCTGTTTTCAGATGTATGTTCACAGAATACAAACTCATTTTACTTTTAGCCTAAAAATTTTTTTTAAAAAAAAACATTAAAAAAGCTTTCAAAACAAAGCATGCTGTCTGAAACTACATGCAACTCCATAAAAAAAAATTTGTCTGAGAGTTTTGCTGAAAGCTTCCATAGGAGTGATCCATACACAATATTTCTGAATTTGCATATACTATGGGAATTNAATAACATGAACTAACTAGTTCCCCCAGCGCTCATGTCTCTAGCTGCATATATGGAAGAAGATGGCCTAGTTGGCCATCATTGGGAGGAGAGGCCCCTTGGTCATACAGACTCTATATCCCCCAGTACAGGGGAATGCCAGGGCCATTACGTGGGAGGGGGTGGGTAGGGGAGCAGGGCGGGGACGCGGGAGGGTAAGGGAAAATTTCTGGATATTATAAGATATGTAAATGAAGAAAATATCTAATAAAGAGAGAAAAAAAAAAAAAGAGGTATTTGTGAGCCACCATGTGGGTGCCGGGAACCAAATCCAGGTCTTCTGGAAGAAATGGGCTCTTGACTGCTGAGATAGCTCTTCAAGCCCCACAGAAAACTATCAACTCCAAGCTGTGTTGATTGATTATTCTGAGACTGCCCCCCAAATCGTTTATTTCCTAATATTCCTTTGGTGCTCAGCGAGTGGGAACTTTCTCACGAAAAGAAGTAAACTAGAAGTGGAAGGATAAATAGACACGCCAAAATGTCAAATGATTCATTCTGAGGTCCAGAGCTAAAGATCTGTGCATCCGCATGACTACTGCGAAGATGGCTATGAGTCATACTTATTAAGGCCTACCCCAATCAGAAAAGAGCAAGAGTCAAAAATCAGGCCAGGCCAGGCCTTCCAATGTTGAAATAGCAATGGGTGTTACTGAGGAGAGAGAGCTGATAAGTAATGATAGCATATGATTTCCCCTTCCTAGTGTCCACTAAACAGAAATTAGCACCAGATTCCTAAGTTGCTACTTCTCCAACTTGAACATGCATATCAATTACTGAGGGTCTTATTAAAGTTCAGATTCCTATTACGGAAATTTATGGTGAGACCCGAGGTTTTGTACTCCTATCTAGATGCTGCCAGAACTGCTTGTCTATACACTCGTACTTTATGTAACAGTAGTTTAAACTACAGTTTCAACAGCCTAAGTTCCAAAGGTCAAACGGTTCTACTCCCTGCTCTGCAGCCTCTGAACTAAACGGGATACATTAGTCCCAAAGATGGACCACAAGAACCTACACCTGATGCCACTGCTAGAAGCCCAGGAAAGATGAAATCATTAAGAACCAAAAACTAAAAACCTTCGCCCAGTTTTCTGACAATGTAAAAGCCCTGAATTCCACAAAGAGCTCATGAAAATCAAGAGAAGGAAATGGGGGGGGGGTGGAGATAGGGGAGAGAAGAGAGAAGGGAGAATAGAGGCCAGTATCTCTTTAGTCTCTTAAAAATACACTAAACCTATCAACTCAGGACCACACTAATGACCTCATTTAATCTTAATTACTTTCTTAAAGGGCTTATCTTCAAATGTAGTTACAACTTAGCATTGCCCTTAGTGATGTGGGTGAAAACACATACTAAATATTCTCATTTACAACCCTGATGTTAAGAATATCCAAACAAAAAGATATCTAATATCTACTGGCTCCCAAACTGAATATTAGAATTATTTCTTTAAGTGAAGACTATCTAACTAAGGTCCAAATGATAAATCTCGCAAGTTGCAAAGCTATATTTTAATAGTAAAAGGAGTTCCCTAGGTCCAGAGGGCAGAGCCCAATGTGTCCTGGACCAACAACAGAGTATAGTAACCAAGAGCACAGAGTGCTATATATTTGGCTCATTGACTGTGGACAAGTCCATTTCTCATTCATAAAATAAGGACAGAAATAGTAACCCTCCTCTTAGAAATGTCATACATGTTAAAATAGTTACTGTGCAGCAAGATCTTAGCAGATGGTACATAGCAAGCAATTAATGGGCAGGAGCTATAATTCTACCTTTAAAATTCAGAGAATATTTTGCAATCTACTCTGGACTCAATTTTGCCTCTATTCTCCCTTCTCTCTTCTCTCCCCTATCTCCACCCACACACACACACACACATTTCCTTCTCTTGATTTTCATGAGTTAGTTGCCACCAAGAAAAAGTGATGGTGCAGCATATATCACATGCTTTCCTTCATTTTGGACTCCTACATGTTATATAGATATATAGAATCATGGATGCTTGTGTGACATAAAAGTAGAAGTTTTGTTGTCAGCAACAAGACAGAAAGCAAATGCTCAGCACAAACTCTGTGTGTGTGTGTGTGTGTGCATAAAAACTTTAAAAATAATTTTAAAGAATGCAATAATGTTAAATGAAGTTGAAAGAATGGTACTCTAATTTAATAGGGGCAATATCCCTATAAAAAGAGAAAGAGGCACCAGAGAGCACTTTTTCCTCTGTACAAACTGTCTAAGAAGAAATGTCTTTGTCACGTAAAGCACAGCAAGAACACAGTCATTTATAAGCCAGGAGGAAGACTGACCAGAAACCAATGCTAACATTCACTGGAGTCTCCAGGATTTCCTCTTCTGTATGTGTGGGGGGAAAGGGATAGTCCAGAAAGAAACTGTATGTACCCACACCATGGACACTGAAGGCTTACAGCGTTTGCTCTGAAAAGCATTAAGTTAAAGACAAACTTTGGACACTGAAGACCATTTTGTATGCTTGATTCCCAATTGCAGAGTACTCTGGGACCAAACTACATTTGAACAGTTTCCAGCTTGCTCTGTCCCAAGCAGAAGCAGCAAGAATTTTGCCTCAAACATCTACATACTGAGGAGGAGACACCAAAAAGACCCTTTGCTACTGATAATACCTCAAACACCAATGTCTCCCTAGACAATTTTACTTCTACTTTTATGTCACCCAAGCATCCATGATTCTGTGTATGTATATAACATAGAGGAACCAAACATAAAAGAAATCATGTGATATCTGCTGCACTATCACTTTTTCTTTGTGGCAACTAACTTGAGGCCAGAGTAGACTGCAAAACAGTCTCGGAATTTTAAAAATAAAATTGTACTCCTACCCACTAAGTGCTTACCATGTACAAAGTAGTGCAGTGCCCAAATAGCAGCTGAGCCACTCTCGTCCTTCATTCAGAAACAACAAAGAAAATTATCCTTAGGAGACACAAACCTGTGTACAATAACTAATGGGCAAAATATTTACCAGCCTCTAGGCCCTTTACTAAGTATGCAAATGAGTTGAATGGGAGGGGGAAAGGAATCAGAAACAGCTGTTCTGTTTTCTTATTCCCTGTGTTGACCGAGAGGAAAAGATTTTTCAGGTGGCTAAAAATTAAATGATTCAATAGCTATATTTCTTCTGCTGCATATGTATCCTCTGCATTTGATTTCCTATTGTTCTGTCAGCCTGAATATGTGTTGATTATTCTAGGTCTGGTATTCATTGTTCTATACAAAACTATAGAGTATATTACTGAACTCATATTGTGTTACAAGAACCTACCAAAAGTCAAATTCATAGAATAGCAAGTGAAACAATCTCTCCATATTTGAGGGAAATGGTAGGAGAAGGCTCTGTTCCTGCTATGAACATGGGAATATACACACGCGTGCACATACATTCATACTCTTCAAGAGCTGTACACTTCCCTTGGGACTTGAGGGTGGGCGATAACCTCCTTCAAGTCTGCCATGCTTAGGATGTACTGCAGTCATTACCCACACTCAGACTGGAAAATAACTGGCTAGCCTTAGAACTGCCTTGTGAGCCATATGTGCAGCAGTTCCAATGCCAACTCTGATTTCCTCCTGGGCACATGGTTCAATATATGCTTTTGTACAGGCAAACACAGACATGAAAGTCATTTTTCAAGAACTACATCTTTAGACATACATATTTATACACATAGCCAAGCTACAGAACTTTCTATTGAGAGGGGGGACATCTTGTGGATTATCTCAGAATTGAGCATTTTGGGAACAAATGCCAATAATAGAAACAGCACCACAAAAGATAACAGCATACAGCCTTCATGGAGAACTTCTTATTTGCCCGATACAAGGCTATGAGCTTTACATTAATTATTTCAACATTGCAGAATTAAATAGCAGTGGAACAGTTGTTTTCCTCATCAGATTCTCAGAGAGATGTTGTCATTTAACCAAAAGTTTACACCTGTTAAGTAGATAGGACTCAATTTTAGGTTCCACTGAATCAAAGTTAACTTGTACTATGTATGCTGGTTCACAATTGTAACACCAAATAATAGGGAGATAGGGGCAGGAAGATCACAAACTTGAGGCCAGCCTGAACAACTTAGGAAGCCCTTGTGTTGAAAGAAAGAAAGAAAGAAAGAAAGAAAGAAAGAAAGAAAGAAAGAAAGAAAGAAAGAAAGAAAGAAAGAAAGAAAGAGAACTAGGATGTAGTCCAGTGGTGGAGTCTTTACCTAGCAATTATGAGGCACTGGAATCCATATAGCAAAGGAAAATACTAAAGAGCTAACTTCCTTTCCCTATGTTCCAGTAAGAGCACCAAATAATCTTAGCAGTGGGCTGAGAATTTGTACTTCCTAGGTCTTTGGTTAAGAGGTGATGTTCTGGTATCACACAGCTTGAGTCTCTGGTAGGGTTACTATTGCTATGGAGAGAAGCAGGTTGGAAAAGAAAGGGTTTATTCGGCTTATACTTCCACATTATAGCTCATTATCAAAAGACGTCAGGACAGGAACTCAAACAGGGCAGGAACCTGGAGGCAGGAGCTAATGTGGAGGCCAGGGAGAAGTGCTACTTTTTGCTTGCTCCTAGTGGCTTCCTCGGCCTTCTTTCTTATACAGCTCTGGACTACCAGCCCAGGGGTGGCACCACCCACAATGAACTGGGCCCTCCCACATTGATCACTAAATGAGAAAATGCCCTACAGCCTGATCTTATGGAGACATTTTCTCACTTGATGTTCCCTCCTTTCTGGTGACTTTAGCTTGTCGAGTTGAAAAAAAAAAAAAAAAAAAAAAAAAAACTAGCCAGCACAGTTTGATTCCAGTTCTGTCAGGAATCCTTGAGAAGGAAGCAAATGACCATGCGGATTCATTTCCCTCTCATTTTAGGTAGTTTAGTAGAAAGGAACTCAACTGCAATAAGCTTATCTTCAAAAAGTAAAGGCCTTTGGCTACCATCACTATTTCTGATAGACAAAGCTGTTCCTATGACCTATGGTATGCAGATCCTGACACTCCACATGTTTGAATCATTGTGTGTCCCTGCAGTGGGAGATCCCTTGTTAGGGATGTTTCTTGGTGCCTCTTAGAGTATCTATACATATGTGATGCATGTTTGTGTCAGAGTTCACTCTTCTTGGCGTACTCTCTATCCTAAATCTCATGCATTAATTTGGGCAGAGTCTACCCTTACTGATAATTAGACTGCACACAGTGCTTACAGAATATCTCAGCTTGGCCTGTGAAGAGACATAATGAGATTTCTAGGGACTGCATGAATTCTGCCATGATTTTGCTAATGAATATAACTCACACACAAATTCTGTGCTTTATCTCCTCCATGTGGTACTACTACAAGCATGTGTTTGTGATTTATTGGCCTTGGATATATTACAGTGTCCTTATCTGTCAATGCCACTGTGTTAACACTGCATTCTCAACCTGTGGGGGTGACCCTTCTGGCAAACTTCTATCTCCAAAATATTTACACTTTGACTCATAACAATAGCAAAATTATAGTTATGGAGTAGCAACAAAAATAATTTTGTGGTTGGAGATCACCACAACATGAGGAACTGTATTGAAAGATCACTTTAACCATAATTTTGAGCTACTGTATTGGGTTCTTCTTTCCTATCACCCTTCTCCACCCCAATCCCTTCCAATCCCCAACTCTAGGTAGGAGAGAAAGAGGGTTAGAGGGGAAAGTGGGTATTGGTCTCATTGGACCTCATTAGATTACTTTCTGCTGATTCAGGGAATTGAGTTCCTTGGGGCAAGTCCAATCTTCATCATCAGGATATCTCCAACTTACTCCTCCTCCTCCTTCTCCTCCTCCTCCTCCTCTTCCTCTTATTTCTCATATTGTCTCTTTGTTCATGACCACTTGGCAAGCTATAACAACAGCAACCAGCAGCAGCAGGGAAAGCAGACACCTCTTTTCTCTATCTGGACTCTGGCATTTATACGCTCTCAAGAGTCCCCAGAATTCCAAATGGAAACTATCTTCAGCTGGCAAAATCACACCTCTGCTAGAAAACAAGACAAAGTATATTTAGCTGCTGTGGACAATCTGAAGCAGCCCCATATCCCACACCTGTGATTAAAACAAAGACTATATTCACATAATATAACTGGATTTTTTTTTTAAAGAAACCAACATTCTAACTACAGGTCAGAGCATTAGGAAAGTTGAGAACCAGGGTATTAAGTTGTAAGATTAGCATCTATCTACATGGTATCAGGACTGTGCTGCCATTTGATAATTAAACAGTGTTTGCATTGTCTAACACACAGTAAACAATGAATATTAGCTTTTGTGATGACCATATTGAGATTGGAAAAGGATCTTAAGGTTGTTGAGTTCTGTTCACTTATTTTAAAGATGATGAAATGGATTCCTACAGAACAAACAGAAACTAAAACAAGAAGACAAACAGGTCTGGTGAAGAACGTTTAAAAGCATGGGTTCTAGGGCTAGGTTGCATGGATTTAAATGGTGACTGTCACTTCCTACCCAAGAAGTTACCACAATGAGCCTGGAATGATTGAGAGGACAGGTAAGTACTCAGAAAAGCTACATGTCTGGCACATACTGAAGACTTCCTCAGTGGTATCTACTACTCCTAACCTTATATCTAGTCTTTTTTTTTTTCCTCTCTTTATTAGATATTTTCTTCATTTACATTTCACATGTTATCCAGAAATTTTCCCTTACCCTCCCGCGTCCCTGCCCTGCT
>LR756404.1:43299-87516 GCA_902729485.2 Mus minutoides | reverse complement strand
GTTTATTTTGGTGGCTGATTATGGGAGGGATCCCTGTCAGCCGCCGTCACTGGTTGGTCCATCCTTTTGATTCAGCTTCACACATGCTCTCTGTAACTCCTTCAGTGTGCGCTTTGTTCCTGGTTCTAGGAAGGGGCACTGAGACCACATTTTGAACTTCATTCTTCTTGAGATTCATGTGTTTAGTAAGTTGTATCCTGGGTATATCTAGTCTTAATTCTCATGCTTTGCAAGTGAGGTGGCTCTTTGCTATGTGGCTTTGCTATGTGGCTTTGCTATGTGGCTTTGCTTTGTGGCTTTGCTTTGTGGCTTTGCTATGTGGCTTTGCTTTGTGGCTTTGCTATGTGGCTTTGCTATGTGGCTTTGCTATGTGACTTTGTTGTGTGATGCTCACATTATGGTTCTTGCTCTCAGTTGTTGCTGTTTTTTTTTCCTATAAGCATGGAAGAAAATCATTGATTTCCCTTTGTATCTATGAAGGAGTGGTTCCAAGACTCCTCTGAAGATACAAAAATCCAAGGATGCTCAAGTCCCTTATATAGAATAGTATGGTGTTTGCCTATGACTTTATTTGCATCTGCATACACTTTAAATCGCCTCTGATCTACTAAAAATACATAAGCTTAATAATGCTACATAAATTATTTTTAACTACGTTTGTAGAATAATCACAAGATTAAGAATCTGTACAGAATAAACACAGACATCTTCATCTCAAATATTTTGACCAGCAGTTGGTTGAATCTGCTGATCTATAACATTTAGTTATGGATCATCTGCCCTATATGTTTCACCTGCATATATAGTATGAAGGGGGAAAAGATAAAAGTCTAATATGACTGTACAGCACTAAACAATGTTGTTAATTGACTTCTAGTAATCATTATTTCATGACAAACAATTTAATAAAATTGGCACCCGGCATTAGTCAGTACCACATCTCATTATTTTCATCAATCATCTCAAGATGAGAGATTTCTGGGTCAACTTGCAAGTCATCTTGTGCTCTGTTTCATAGAATGCTTAATTAAAAATTAATTAATCAACCTTGGGTACAAACTCCACAGCCAGCCCCACAACACCCAGAGGAAGCTCCACTCCAAGGTACTCTAACACTCCCAGGTTCAGATGATCAGAGAATCCCAGGAGCTTGGTCTCACCAGGATCTCAAGGTCCCAAAGGCAGCTTCACTCCCAGGGTCTACATCACACCCAGGATCTCAAGATCCCAGAATCACAGGGTCACAGAGACAGCTTGACTCGGAGGAGTTCTGACACAACAGGAAGGACAGGCTCCAGTCAGACATAGCCAGGGCAGGTAGCACTAGAGATAACCAGATGGCAGGAGGCAAATGTAAGAACATAAGCAACAGAAACTAAGGTTACTTGGCATCATCAGAACCCAATTCTCCCACCATAGCAAGTCCTGGATAGCCCAATACACCTGAAAAGCATGACTCAGATCTAAAAATCACTTCCCATGATGATGATAGAGGACATTAAGAAGGACATAAATAACTCCCCTAAAGAAATACAGAAGAACACAGGTAAACAGCTAGAAGCCCTTAAAGAGGAAACACAAAAATCCTTTAAAGAGTTACAGGAAAACACAATCAAACAGGCAAAGGAAAGAAACAATACCATCCAGGATCTAAAAATGGAACTAGAAACAATAAAGAAATCACAAAGTGAGACAACCCTGAAGTTAGAAAAACTAGGAAAGATATCAGGAGTCATAGATTCAAGTATCACCAACCCAACAGAATACAAGAAATAGAAGAGAGAATCTCAGATGCAGAAGATACTATAGAAAACATTGAGACAACAGTCAAAGAAAATGCAAAATGTAAAAAGCTCCTAACCCAAAACATCCAGGAAATCCAGGACACAATGAGAAGACCAAATCTAAAGACAATAGGTATAGAAAAGAGTGAAGATTCCCAAATTTAAAAGTCAGTAAATATCTTCAACAAAATTATAGAAAACTTCCCCAACCTAAAGAAAGAGATGTCCATGAATATACAAGAAGCATACAGAACTCCTAATAGACTGGACCAGAAAAGAAATTCCTCCAGACACATAATAATCAAAACACCAAATACACTAAACAAAGAAAGAATTTTAAAAGCAGTAAGGAGAAAAGAGCAAGTAACATATAAAGGCAGACCTATCAGAAAAATTAAACCAGACTTCTCACCAGAGACTATGAAAGCTAGAAGATCCTGGACAGATGTCATACAGACACTAAGAGAACACAAATGCCAGCCCAAACTACTATACCCAGCAAAACTCTGAATTACCATAGATGGAGAAAATAAGATATTCCATGATAAAACCAAATTTACACAATATCTTTCCACAAATACAGCCCTACAAAGGAAAATAGATGGAAAACACCAACACAAGGAGTGAAACTACATCATAGAAGAAGCAAGAAAGTAATCTTTCAACAAACCCACACAAACATAATTCCACCTCTAACAACAAAAATAACAGGAAGTAACAATCACTTTTCCTTAATATCTCTTAATATGAAAATTAAAATTACCAACATATCCTAATCAATTGAAATTCAAAAATATGAGGAATTAGACATTTGTAGGCTGTCATCCCTTGGTCTCTTTAATTTGGTAATGGGAGAAATGGGTCCAATATTGTACAATTCATATATACCTTCTGCTTGTTTGTACATGACAGGGTCTTGCTCTGTGTCACATAATGGTCTTGAAATCATGCTTCTCCTATCTCAGCCTCTCTATGAGTAGGATTGTTTATTTGATGTTTTTACACTATACTATGGTTTCAGAACAGCTTAAATATTTCAAAATTATTTATACAGAGAAAAGAAATGTAGACAATTAATTTGGGAGGTGACTTGTAAAAGAACAGCAAAGAGTGAGAGTGAAGGTTTTGCTTGATATTTATAATTATTATATCAATTTTGAAGAGGACTTTGTAAATTGCTCTTATTCTGAGATCAATGCTTTTCAAAATCATCACAGCCAATGAACCAGAATCTTACCCTCACCTAACGTCTGTGCCACCCTCCAAGCAGAACCATTGTTCATTGAAACAGTAGATGAATGACTTCATGGACAGATCATCTTAATAAACGCACCATTTCTTAAATGAATGTAACCTGTTCCCTGCTGGCTGAGAATGACGACAATCACTCAGGTCAAATAGCTTTAACCGTAGCATAAAATCTGTATCCAAAAATCATGCCTACAATTCTTTCCTTGATGTAGAAGAACTGTCAACTCTTAACTTATCTACTATGGAGGTGAAATCCTTTGGTGATGAGAGGGACCTTCAAGTACAGCCTTATTACAATGAACTCCAATGTCCAAAAACTGTTCTTCTTTTGTGTTTGTACCACAATAAAAGCCAAGATTTTAAGCTTTACTAAAAACAAAACAAACAAACAAACAAAAAGAATTTATCTATTTATGTTCATTAAAAAAATAACAGTGATATATTATTTTAAAATATCATACATTTAATATATTTTGAGTTATTTAAAATTTATATTGAGAAAAACGTATGTATTTTTAGTATTGCTGTAGAAAAACATCTACATAAGACTGTTTAATTGATTATTGCTTTATATTAAACAACTTTGATAATACTCATTTTTATTACTTTAATATTTCATAAATTTTAAAGAATATGATAAAAAATGAAAGGTATTACAGGTTTTGAAGGGGGCTTCTCTGGGAGGAGTTGGAATACAAAAGGGAAAGAAGAATATAATGTAAGTGTATTTACTCAATATGTTTTAAATGTTAACAAATTCAAATAAATTTAAATTATGTATTTTTTCTTATCATAATGCAGTAAAACTTAAATCAAAGGAAAACCATACTTATAAAAATACAATTTAAAATTTGTCAATTGTTAATTAAAAACTAAAATAATTTTCTACTTTTGCATATGCCCTTTGACATTACCAGCATTAGAACTCTTTGGCTTTAGTGGATGCTTTAATTGTAAAGTTTTAAGAAGCATTGCATAATCCCACTAAAATCAGGGACTAGACAAGGCTGCCCACTTTCTCCATACCTATTCAATATAGTACTTGAAGTCCTAGCCAGAGCAATTCCACAACAAAAGGAGATCAAGGGGATACAAATTGGAAAGGAAGAAGTTAAAATATCACTGTTTGCAGATGATATGATAGTGTATATAAGTGACCCCAAAAATTCCACCAGAGAACTCCTAAACCTGATAAACAGCTTCAGTGCAGTAGCTGGATATAAAATTAACTCAAACGTTCTCTACACAAAGGATAAGAGGGCTGAGAAAGAAATTAGGGAAACAACACCCTTCACAATAGTCACAAATATTATAAAATAACTTGGTGTGACTCTAACTAAGAAAATCAAGAAGGAAGACCAGCGCGTGGATACTTCATTCCTCCTTTGAATAGGAAACAAAATACCCATAAAAGGAGTTACAGAGACAAAGTTTAGAGCTAAGATTAAAGGATGGACCATACAGAGACTAACCCACCGGGGGATCCATCCCATAATCAGTCACTAAACTCAGACACTATTGCATAGGACAGCAAGTGTTTACTGAAGGGACCCTGATATAGCTGTCTCGTACAGAAGTGGATGCTCACAGTCATCTATAAGATGGAGCACGGGGCCCACATTGGAGAAGCTAGAAATAGAATCCCAGGAGCTGAAGGAGTCTGCAATCCTAGAAGAGGAACAACAATATGAACTAACCAGAACCCCCAGAACTCGTGTCTCTCCATATGTAGCAGAAGATGGCCTAGTCGGCCATCATTGGGAGGAGAGGACCCTTGGTATTGCAATCTTTATATGCCCCAATACAGGGGAATGACAGGGCCAAGAAGTGGGAGTGGGTGGGCAGGGGAAGAGGGCGGTGGGAAGGGGGAGGGAACTTTCGGGATAGCATTTGAAATGTAAATTAAGAAAATATCTAATAAAAATTGAAAAACAAAAAGAAGCATTGCATAAAAGTACTACTAAGGTGCATAACGGGACTTCAGTATATAGTAGTCCTTATTATCAATATAGCTCTCAGAAGTGTTCATTGCTTATACCTTCCAATCCTGAGCTTATGTACATCTCTGATTTGCTGTCCTTAAAATTGTTTTCCTGCTTGTACCTCTTCATTAATTCATTTCCAGGTTTAAGCAATCGTTGTAATGTGACTGTGGAAAAAAGAAAAAAACTCCCTAAAACCCAAATAAATTGTGAACCCATTGATAAAATTAATTAATTAATCTAGAGCTGTAGCCTTATTTACTGAAACCTGGGCAACACATGTCATACTAGCACTGAATAGAAGAAAAAAAGAACTATGATGCAATGCTAAAGATGCTGGCTTGTGTTAAGGCAGACCAAGATTGGCCCTTTCAGAAAAAGGGAGTGATTATCTTTGTCTAAAAGACAATGGAAGCTACTGCATGGTTTTCATGTGAGGGGAAGAGGGATGTGGTAGTCATAGTTGGAGAGAAATGGAGGCAAACATGGGATAGAGAAGTCATTTAGGTGGATATTGTAGATGTCCAGGTGACACATGTTTGGTGTTGGTGTCTAGAGTGACATCAGTAATGATAGAAAATAAAAATAAAAATATTTGGAAGGTCATCTAAAAGGAGAAATTATCAGGAATTAGTGATGAATTTAATATCCATGGAAGCAGAGTGTGACCAATAGTAACCCAGCTACCACCACCAGTTTTCTTGTTTTGGAGTAAGTGGGAAGATTATGATGTCTTCCCCTAAGACAGAAGACAATTGAATGGAATCAGATTTAGTATATGTATATCACAAGAAAAAAACTGGAATATGTTGACTTTGAAGTGGCCATAGGATTTCAAATAGGGAAATGAGAGTTAAGATCAGAAAAATAAGTCTTAACTAAAGGTATATATTAGAGATTCATCATCTGTCTCTACAATTAATAATTTTCCTTTACCAAAACTTTGGCCTATTACCTACATTTGTTTCCCTCTCCCAACTGAATCTATTGTATGGTTATAAGCTCTTGCTTGTTCAAGCCAGTATTTGAGTCTATTTCCAAGTCCTGGCTCTTGCCAGGCTGGCACTGTCCAGTTAACTGAGCCGTGGCTTATTGTATTCTGAGATGTAATGCTGTGCTCATTAGGTGTTTCCAGATCACAGATGTCTCATCACACAGCAAGACAAATTAAGGCACGTAGGTCATGGTATTAATGTGCTGTACAGGAAATGAGATTCTAAACAGAATTCAAGTGGCAATGCAATGGGAGGCATTTGCTTGCACATCTTGAATTTTGAGAGCAAAAGTGATAACTAGATACCCAAAGCCAAGAAAAGAGTACAAGTAGAATCCTAATGAGATTATATCTTGCTGCTAGCATTTTGGACTTCTTCAACAAGGACCCTCAGAGAACAGATTGAGATCAGAGATTAGTCATGGAAGGATACCTTGGACATCAATGTGTGCTAGTCTCAAGAACATGTTGTTAATCATTCACACTATTGAAATTGTTTGATACTATTTTACCATGCTTGCATTTTCATAAATAATCTTGAGACCTGAAATAATTAGCTTGAAGCATAATGTGGACCTGATGTAAATAATTGATTGTTTTCCTTGGCTACATCTATTAATTTCATTGTACTCTATAAATATTTCCATAACGTTTACAAATTTGGGATACATGGGCCTGGAAAATGTCTCAGTGGTTAATATCATTTTCTGGTCTTGCAGAGGACCAAAACTTGATTACCTACAAGAGATTCACAACCATCTGTATCTCCAGTTTCAGGATATCTACTGTCATCTTCTTGCCTCCTTGGGTACAATGCATCATGAACTGCACAGATATACATACAGATAAAACACCCATGTACATAAAGCTAAATTAAACTTAAATTTTGAAAAATTAAAATGAACAAATAAAAATAAAATTTAGGTTACAGTCCAGATGTGTTAGCACAGGCCTATAATTCCAGCACTTGGGAGATGAGTTCCACGTCATCTTCAGTTAGGAGTTTGTTGCCAGCCTGGGCTATATGAGACCCTATTGTATTACAAATGTTAATATGTATTTATTTTCTCATTTCCCACAAATTAAATGTTATCATCACCAGTCTAGTAGTTTTGTAGACTTATGTATCTGGTATTTTTGTAAGTGTTGATTTTTAATGTTTAACTTGATGCTTTGTGAATGCTAATGATACTACAGTATAATTCAAGCTTTTATGTGCCTCCCCTTTGCTTCCTCACTGATGGAAAATTGTAGTATTTCCAAAGAATGGTATGTGTTTCGTTAGCAGTACATAAATTGCTTTAAAATGGTACCTGGATGAATAACACACAATTTCTCTGTGTGTTTCTGTCTATGTATCTCTGTCTCTTTCTCTTTGTATCTCTCTCTCTCTCTCTCTCTCACACACACACACACACACACACACACACACACACACACACGCACACACGCGCGCACACACACACACACACACACACACACACACACAGTTTTCAAGACATCTTTTCAAAATGGTCAAAAGAGAAAAAAGTAAATAAGATAATAGAGGTGGAGGCTGAATTCCAAATGACTGAATTTGAAGGCACTGACATAGAGTACACACATGCCTTGAAGACTGGAGATTGGAATCGATGTACATATTTGTTTGCCTCTATGAGTCTACATTTTTGTCATCTGTAGTCTGAGGTAACAAGACTGTTATGAGATTTAAAAAAATAATAATTCGGGGCTGGTGAGATGGCTCAGCAGGTAAGAGCACCCGACTGCTCTTCCGAAGGTGATAAGTTCAAATCCCAGCATCCACATGGTGGCTCACAACCATCCGTAACGAGATCTGGCGCCCTCTTCTGGAGTGTCTGAAGACAGCTACAGTGTACTTACATATAATAAATAAAATAAATCTTTAAAATAATAATAATAATAATAATAATAATAATAATTCATGGCATAATATCTAATATAAAATAAGCCTTCAGGAAAATATAGCTCCTAGCTCCCTAAGCATAATAATTAACTTTTAATTAAATAACTGTTGGATCTCACATTCTGTCTGTATGCTTTTCAGTGGACAGGGGGAACTTTTAAAGCACTGGGTATAGCAAATTTACATGAGTTCCAATATTCAAGTGTTGATATCTGAGGTATATTTTAGCTGAATGTGATACTGATGAGAAATTTTCTAATTTGAACATGGACCTGGAAAACCATAAATTTTTTTTTTGTCTTTGGAGATGTCTCAACTGGTTTCCATCTGACCATATTTTTCCATAGTTTTGTGAATTCATGACATGAAAGTGAAACTGTATGTTTGGATGAATTTTTTTTGCCTAAATAACAGAAAGGAGTGACAATCTGAAAGGATTAAAAAAAATCTGATCATTTTTTTTTTGGTTTCACAAATCTTCAGCATAATTGAGGAGCTCAAAATGTATATGAAAGAGGTCAAAATAGTAGATTGTCCATGCATTGGCTCTATGCAATTCCATCTCCCTTATGGAATTCCAGAAAAATCTTCTTGCCCTAAACATCAAAAGATAACACACTCAAAGGAAAGTCAAAAGCTGAGAGTTAGATGAGAAGCTACATCTAATAAGTTGAGAAAAATCCAGAAGAGATCATTAAAATGTATGAAAATGAATACATATATTTTTAAAGGGGAAGAACTACCAGAACTTGGAAGGTCAGTCATAATGGAAGTGTGGTGGTACAGACACGAACTAGGAGGAAAAGTGACCGTGAACAAAGTCATAGAAAAAAGTGCTACTTTTCTGGCTCAGTTTAAAGAGTCAGAGTCAGATAGATAGATAGATAGATAGATAGATAGATAGATAGATAGATAGATAGATAGATAGATAATAGAATATTTTTACTGAATACCCCCACTTCACATACACTCCTTGAAATCCCAAAATGATGTGTATATAGTAAAGAGATGGAATAACACACTGCTACGCAAAACTCCTTGAGATTAGCCTTACATCATTTTAGTATAAGTTTCTTGAATTTGCCTTATCTTGTACTTAACAGCCACACCCAGTTCTGCTGATCTCCCATCCTTTTACCCCTCTGACTCTCTACTTCCATCACACAGACAAATATTCAGTCAGCTCCTTGACTCGTTTGTGGCTTCTGTTACCAACTTAAAGTTTGAAAAAGATTTTTTCTTTTTAATATCTGTACTGAACTTATGCAGGCATGTTTTTCTTTTTATTTTGTAAGTAAGTTACAACAGCTACAGTACAGCATTTACAGTGTGTTAGATGGTTTATGTAGTATTTAAAACATATAGAATAATATGCATGGGTTATATGCAAATGCCATGTCGTTTTACCTAAGGGGCATGATTACCCAAGATTTTGGTATTCTCGGAGCTTCCTGGAATGAAACCCCTATAGATACTGAGGGGTAACTATAGTAAATTTCTACTGGGTAGTTAATGGGCACTTCAAACTCATTAATTCTAAAGATCAATGTCAAGAAAAGTCTGTTTCTCTTCCTGCATTGCTTACTTCAAGTACAAATCACCCTGCCAGATTAAATGTTCATTCTTGAAATCCCTATATTATTTTAAATACTAATCATTTCCTCACTTTTGACTATAATTTTCAAGTAGACATCACTAAAGACTTCTCATCTTTATCTTCTGAATCTAAATCCCACTCTTTCCTCCCCCATCCTTGCTAAAGGGAATGGTGCATAAGAGGTCACTGGGAGGATCTTATTTTAAATGAAGTAGCTCATACTCTACCCTAGACCTCCTTATTTGTGTTTGGTAGGGACAGGACCAGAAATGAGTATTTGTAGAAACTCTGTGGATTCTTAGAAGACTTATTGTCTAGGGACTAGCCTTACAGTCATGATTTGAATCCATCCTCTCCTCTATAGTCTCCTTATGTATGTATGTTTGTTAGGGTAATGCTAGCTGCTTTAACAAATAAGCCTAGTATTTGTTGCTCTTCAAACAGTACTACCTAGATATTCATGGTAATCAGGTGACTTTTTAGGTGATAATGAAAGCAACTCAGGTTTTTTACAGTTTTGGAATCTTGCATCTTTGAAACAATTTCAAGATCACTATGCTCATAAAAATGATATAAATCACTAAAGTTCACACTCCATTGGCAAGTAGTAGTCACATTAGATGTAAGTAGAGCTCAGAATTTGATCCCAGTGACAACTCTCTAGAAATGGAGGAATGTTGACCTCCTTGTGATTAATTAAGCTGTCTTTACCATGTCACATGAACTGGTACACTGACTGCAAACCCATTTCACTAGTAAAATTACCTGAATTTTAGCCTTAGAGACAACCTAAAAAAATCATTTTTATTTCAGATATTGGCCACAACATTTATCTGTACCAGGAGGAATTGTCTGTTTTCTAGCAGACAATGTCTCTGGGAATCATAGCTAGGAAAGGAAGCAAGCACTCAATGAGCTAAAGAAACTAACTGGCTCTCCCTTCTCTTACTTTACTCTGTCTCTACTTGCTTACAAACTAGGCAAAAACACAAAGTATGGTTATTTTCAAATATGAGATTTTGACCTCAGAACACCAAATCCCTCCTCTGGAGCAAACAAAGCTCAAATAGCAGCTGAACTAAAACAAAGATATTACATCTGAATGATAGCCTGGGAAAGTTGCAATGGCCTATATTCATCTCCATCAGGATTTTGCTGCCTGAACACACATACAAAAAAAAATTGTCTGGGTATATTCATGCCAGTCTTCTAAGCTATCACAGGAAACCTCTGGGAGCACAGACATTTAATCATTTTGGAATAGAATGGCTTTGGGGGACAGCATGTCTTTGGGTCTATTTCTATTCAAAGTCTTAAACTGCTTCAAGTGCCCGGATAACCTGATGGATTAGGTACTGAACATTGAGGCTCTTGAGGTCAGTGATTTATAGCAGCTGAAAGCTGTGAAATGTCATTCTGCTGAGAGGGCCATGCAACATTCAGGCGATAGAATTAGCAGACACTTGAACACGAATTTCAGCACCAGCTGCTAAGCTCTCTAGAGATGTTCACCATCTCCAGATGTAAGCTTCCTAGGAAGGGCTGGCTGTCAGAGCCTCAACAGCTGCCAGAGCCAAGGATACTCTAGCTATCCTTCTAAGATTACAGGAAATAATACCACTAATGAATGCCCTATCATGGATTCTTACCCCTCATAATTTTATCCCTTGGATGAACAATATTTGAAGGAGGGAAAATAGTAAAAATAGTTTATGAACTCAGGCTTAACTACTCTCAGCCCAATTCTGGCCATTAAAAAAACTTGGAGCTGAAGAGTTGGCCCAGTGGTTAAGAGCATTGGCTGCTTTTCCAGAGGATCCAGGTTCAAATCCCAGTATCTACACTGCTCACAAGCATATATAACTCCTGTTCCAGGGGATCTACTGCCCTCTTCTGGCCTCCATGGGCACTGCATCTATGTGCTTCACAGACATACATGTGGGTAAAACAACCATACACATAAATTAAAAAACAAATAAAACTTTATTTAAGAAGAAAAGCTAAGTTTATATTCTGCAACCTGTCATAGTTTAAGTGGAACTAACAGAGTAACAAAGTCTTGAGCCACATAAAAGAGCATTACTATTGGTATGTGGCATCAAATGTTACCTAGATGCATTGAAGACCTCCAGTGATCCTCACCCCAGCAGCTGGCCCTCACACTGGCACACTGTCCTTTATCTCAGTTTTGCATCCAGACTTGCCTTCCCTAGGTTTCTCAGTAGTCGTAACAAGTTCTAGGCTTACTCTGTGTGCTCAGAAACACTTGCTCTGTGCTCTCCCATCCAACCACAGTGCTTCATACAACATTTTTTTTTAATTATGAGCCATACATACCTGGTACTACAGGACCCAGTGGTTTGGATGTTTACCCATGGCGACAAAGGAACTGGGACACTTATCAGTGTACATAAAACACACAGCACTTATTATCCAATGTTCTCATTGGTTGCCCCAGTGCAGCCCCAAACCAGCTCTTTTAAGGGTAAGCATTCCGATATCTGTATATCCCACACTGCCAGTTCCCCAGTCCTAGGCAAAAGTTCCAGACAGTTTTGAATTATAATCAAATACCATGGGGACACTATATTAATGATTATCTTCTGATTCATAAGAAATGAGCAGAACACTTAGCAGCTCAAACAGCACACATAACTAAACCACTAGATTTACACTCTATCTCTAAGCAGACTACTGCTATAACTAGGGCTGGAGTTACTTGAGATGGATAGAAGAGCTCTCACTCGTAGCTGCATGATGGAGCCTTCAGTTTCTCACTACTTAGGCCACTCTCTAAGGAAAGCTAGTTGTGCGCTTGATTTATTGCTCTCTGCTCTTGATTATGAATATAATGTGAACCAGCTGCTTCAACTTGCTGCTTCCTTGATTTGCCCACAATGATGGATTGTAACCTGGAATTGTGTCTCCATTAGGTTGCGTTTGTCAGGCTGTGTTAACACCGTAGCAGGAAATGAAGCTAAGAAGCAGTGGAGAGTACAGTCCTCTGTATTCCAGATAATTTGTGGGTTTCAGACACCTGCCAAACTTGCTGTTACTGCCAAGTCTGATAAGCCAGACCTGACTCTAGTTATAGCTGCTGAATCTGGGAGAGCCCACTGGAGTGACATCAAATATGGTTGAGGTTTTGTTGCACTTCTTTAGTATAGGAAGATGACACTCCCAGAACTTGGTGCTGGCTGTGATTTCCCATGCTTTGGCTTGGACTTCATTTTTAGCCCCACAACTCTCCTCGGTGCTGCTTCCACTGACCTCACTTGGTCCCTGGACTTCTTGCCAAGATTACCATTAAGTAGTTCTATTCATTTTTAGCTGATGATGAAAAGAATGCTGAACCAAGCTTTTACCAACTGAGAGTCTAATGTGTACATCCTGAACACAGAAAAGTGTCAAGCCGCCTTGGGAAAATGTGAGAGAAAATGAACTTAGCATATCTGGAAATATCCTTGAGACCTTTTACTAAGCCCAAAGTAACATGGTGAATATCAGGAAAGCAATTTGCTATAACTGACTCTTTTTTCTAAATATGTTATTTTAATTACCATTTGAAATTCTCTATGCCAGAAGCTCTAATAACAGTTTTGAATATGGCCTTATTAGTGTCATATGTATTCACATATTGTTACATAATTGTGCCTATTAATTTTTCTGCATTTTTCATTTAATATTACTTCAAATAACTCACATAACATGTACTCACTGATATGTGGATATTAGCCCAGAAGCCTAGACTACCCAAGATACAATTTACTAAACACATGAAACTCAAGAAGAATGAAGTTCAAAATGTGGTCTCTTCGCCCCTTCCTAGAATTAAGAACAAAGCACACACTGAAGGAGTTACAGAGATCATGTGTGAAGTTGAATCAAAAGGATGGACCAACCAGTGACTGCGGCTGCCAGGGATCCTTCCCATAATCAGCCACCAAAAATAAACACTATTGCATATGCCAGCAAGATAATGCTGAAAGGGCCCCGATATAGCTGTCTCATGGGAGGCTATACCAGTGCCTGGCAAACACGGAAGTGGATGCTCACAGTCAGCTATTAGTTGGAACACAGGACTCCCAAGGAAGGAGCTAGAGAAAATACCCAAGGAGCTGAAGGGGTCTTCAACCCTATAGGTGGAAGAATAACATGAACTAACTAGTTTGCCCTGTGCTCATGTCTCTAGCTGCACATATGGAAGAAGATGGCCTAGTTGGCCATCATTGGGAGGAGAGGCCCCTTGGTCATACAGACTTTATATGCCCCAGTACAGGGGAATGCCAGGGCCATTATGTGGGAGGGGGTGGGTAGGGGAGCAGGGCGGGGATGGGGGAGGGTATGGGGAACTTTCTGGATAACACTTGAAATTTAAATGAAGAAAATATCTAATAAAGAAAAAAAATAATAAAAAAATAAAATAAATTAAATTTAAAAAAAAAATTACTTCAAATAAAACTTTCACATCTAACATGACAGTGAACATCCAGAACTCAGGATAATCACATAAGACCATCATGAGTTCAAGGCCAGACCAGATTATGTAGTTCAGACTTTGTTTCCAAAAATTGATACAGGGGTTTGTGATGTGACTCAGTGAGTAAGAACTTACTGGTCTTGCAGGGAACTAGAGTTCAGCTTCAGGTACCCATGTAGGACAACTCACAACCATCTATAATTGACCATATAATAGGTCACAAAATAGGTCTCAACAGATACAAAAATATTGAAATTATCCAATCATATTACCACGCACTAAGGCTGATCTTCAATAACAGCATTAAAAATAGAAAGCCAGCATTCGCGTGGAAACTAAACAACACTCTACTCAATGATACCTTGGTCAAGGAAGAAATAAAGAAATTAAAGACTTTTTAGCGTTTAATGAAAATGAAGCCACAACATACCCAAACTTATGGGACACAATGAAAGCAGTCCTAAGAGGAAAACTCATAGCCCTGAGTGCCTCAAAAAAGAAACTAGAGAGACCATACACTAACAGCCTGACAGCACACCTAGAAGCTCTAGAACTAAAGGAAGCAAATTCACCCAAGAGGAGTAGATGGCAGGAAATAATCAAACTCAGGGCTGAAATCAACCAAGTGGAAACAAAAAGAACTATTCAAAGAATCAACCAAACCAGGAGCTGGTTCTTTGAGAAAATCAACAAGATAGATAAACCCTTAGCCAGACTCACGGGAGGGTACAGGGACAGAATTCTAATTAACAAAATCAGAAATGAAAAAGGAGACATAACAACAGATCCAGAGGAAATCCAAAACATCATCAAATCCTACTACAAAAGGGTATACTCAACAAAACTGGATAACCTGGATGAAATGGACAACTTCCTAGACAGATACCAGGTACCAAAGTTAAATCAGGATCAAATTAACGATCTAAACAGTCCCATTTCCTCTAAAGAAATAGAAACAGTCATCAATAGTCTCCCAACCAAAAAAAAAAAAAAAAAAAAAAAAAAAAAAAAAAAAAAAAAAAAAAAAAAAAAACAGGACCAGATGGGTTTAGTGCAGAATTCTAAAAGACCTTCAAAGAAGACCTAATTTCAACGCTCCTCAAACTATATCACAAAATAGAAACAGAAGGTACTCTACCCAATTCATTCTATGAAGCCACAATTACTCTGATACCTAAACCACACAAATATCCAACAAAGAAAGAGAACTTCAGACCAATTTCTCTCATGAATATCGATGCAAAAATACTCAATAAAATCCTCCCAAACTGAATCCAAGAACACATCAAAACAATCATCCATCATGACCAAGTAGGCTTCATCCCAGGGATGCAGGGATGGTTTAATATACGGAAATCCATCAACGTAATACACTATATAAACAAACTCAAAGACAAAAACCACATCATCATCTCGTTAGATGCTGAGAAAGCATTTGACAAAATCCAACACCCATTCATGAAAAAAGTCTTGAAAAGATAAGGAATTCAAGGCCCATACCTAAACATAATAAAAGCAATCTACAGCAAACCAGTAGCCAACATCAAAGTAAATGGAGAGAAGCTGGAACAATCCCACTAAAATCAGGGACTAGACAAGGCTGCCCACTTTCTCCCTACCTATTCAATATAGTACTTGAAGTCCTAGCCAGAGCAATTCCACAACAAAAGAAGATCAAGGGGATTCAAATTGGAAAGGAAGAAGTCAAAATAGAAGTCAAAATATCACTCTTTGCAGATGATATGATAGTATATATAAGCGACCCTAAAAAATTCCACCAGAGAACTTCTAAACCTGATAAACAGCTTCAGTGCAGTAGCTGGATATAAAATTAACTCAAACAAATCAGTGGCCTTTCTCTACACAAAGGATAAACTGGCTGAGAAAGAAATTAGGGAAACAATACCCTTCACAATAGTCACAAACAATATAAAATACCATGGTGTGAATCTAACTAAGGAAGTGAAAAATCTTTATGATAAGAACTTCAAATCTCTGAAGAAAGAAATTGAAGAAGACCTCAGAAGATGGAAAGATCTCCCATGCTCACGGATTGGCAGGATTAATATAGTCAAAATGGCTATCCTGCCAAAAGCAATCTACAGATTCAATGCAATCCCCATCAAAATACCAACTCAATTCTTCACTGAGTTAGAAAGGGCAATTTGCAAATTCATCTGTAATAATAAAAAACCTAGGATAGTAAAAACTATTCTCAACAATAAAAGAACCTCTGGGGGAATCACCATGTCTGATTTCAAGTTGTACTACAGAGCAATTGTGATAAAAACTGCATGGTATGGGCTGGTGAGATGGCTTAGTGGGTAAGAGCACCTGACTGCTCTTCCAAAGGTGATGAGTTCAAATCCCAGCAACCACATGGTGGCTTACAACCACACATAATGAGATCTGATGCCCTCCTCTGGTGCATCTGAAGGCAGCTACAGCATACTTATGAAGAATAATAATAAAAGACAAATCCTTGGACTGGAGAGACCAACCGGAGCAAGCAGGGCTGTCCAGAGCGAGCGGGGCTGGCTGGAGTGAGCTGAGCTGGCTGGAGCGAGCTGGGATGAACGGGGATGGCCAGTGCGAGCTGGGAAGGCAGGAGTGAGCGGGACGGGCCTGAGCTGGTGGGGTCAAGTGGAGCGAGCGCGGGGGCGGGGGGGGGGGGGAGAACAAGGGAAAAAAACTGCATGGTACTGGTACAGCAACAGACAAGTAGATCACTGGCATAGAACTGAAGAACCAGAAATGAACCCACACACCTATGGTCATTTGATCTTTGACAAAGGAGCTAAAACTATCAGGTGGAGAAAAAGACAGCATTTTCAACAAATGGTGCTGGCACAACAGAAGAATGCAGAAGAATGCGAATTGATCCATTCTTATTTCCTTGTAAAAAGCTCAGGTCTAAGTGGATCAAAGACCTCCACATAAAACCAGAGACACTGAAATTTATAGAGGAGAAAGTAGGGGAAACCCTCGAAGATATGGGCACAGGGGGAAAATTCCTAAACAGAACAGCAACTGCTTGTGCTGTAAGATCAAGAATTGACAAATGGGACCTCATGAAATTGCAAAGCTTCTGTAAGGCAAAAGACACTGTCAATAAGACAAAAAAGCCACCAATTGATTGGGAAAGAATTTTTACCAATCCTAAATCTGATAGGGGACTAATATCCAATATATACAAAGAGATCAAGAAGCTGGACTCCAAAAAAATCAAATAACCCCATTAAAAAATGGGGTACAGAGCTAAACAAAGAATTCTCAACTGAGGAATACCGAAAGGCAGAGAAGCACCTGAAAAAATGTTCAACATCCTTAATCATCAGAGAAATGCAAATCAAAACAACCCTGAGATTCCACCTCACTCCAGTCAGAATGGCTAAGATCAAAAACTCAGATGACAGCAGATGCTGGTGAGGATGTGGAGAAAGAGGAACACTCCTCCATTGCTGGCGGGATTGCAAACTTGTACAACCACTCTGGAAGTCGGTCTGGTGGTTCCTCAGAAAATTGGACATAGTACTACCAGAAGATCCTGCAATACCTCTCCTGGGCATATACCCAGAAGATGTTCCAACTGGTAAAAAGAACACATGCTCCACTATGTTCATAGCAGCCTTATTTATAATAGCCAGAAGCTGGAAAGAGCCCAGGGGAATGGATACAGAAAATGTGGTACATTTACACAATGGAGTACTACTCAGCTATTAAAAACAATGAATTTATGAAATTCTTGGGCAAATGAATATATCTGGAGGATATCATCCTTAGTGAGGTAACACAATCACAAGTCACTTGATATGCACTCACTGATAAGTGGATATTAGCCCAGAAACTTAGAATATTCAAGATACAACTTGCAAAACACAAGAAAATCAAGAAGAACGAAACCAAAGTATGCATACTTCATTCCTTCTTAGAATAGAGAAAAAAAAACACCCATAAAAGGAGTAACAGAGATAAAGATTGGAGCTAAGACAAAAGGACGGACCATCTCGAGATTACCCCACCCGGGGATCCATCCCATAATCAGCCATCAAATGCAGATACTATAGCATATGCCAGCAAGATTTTGATAAAAGGACCCTGATATAACTATATCGAGTGGGGCTATGCTATTGCCTGGAAAACACAGACATGGATGCTCACATTCATCTATAGGATGGAACACAGAGCCCCCAATGGAGGAGCTAGAGAAATTACCCTTTAGGTGGAACAACAATATGAACTAAACAGTACCCCCAGAGCTCATGTCTCTAGATACATATGCAGCAGAAGATGGCCTAGTTGGCCATCACTGGGAAGAGAGGCCCCTTGGTCTTACAAACTTTATATGCCCTAGGGAATGCCAGGGCCCGGAAGTGGGAGTGGGCGGGTGGGGGATCAGGGAGGGGGGAGGGTATAGGGAACTTTCGAGATAGCATTTGAAATGTAAATAAAGAAAAATCTAATTAAAATCTCATATATTATAAATCTCATCTGTGTTTTGAATAGCCATCTTGCTAAGCTGGAAGAGAGAGCCTTGTCCAACTTTTATGTGGTAGTTTTATCTTTTTATATTTTATTATGCTATGTTTTGTTGTTGTCTCTTGGAAGCCTGTTCTTTTCCAATGGGAGATAGACAGGGGGTATGTCTAGAGGAGAGAGGAGGTGGGGAGTAACTGGGGAAGGAAAGGAGAGAAGGAAAATTCTAATCTGGAAATGTCATATGAGAAAACCTATTTTTAATTTTAGAAAGGTATTCTGTGTGGCTTAAAAGTAATAGTATAAAAAAATAAATAATAAATAAATAAAAAAGCTGGGCGTGGTGGCACACACCTTTAATCCCAGCACTTGGGAGGCAGAGGCAGGCAGATTTCTGAGTTCGAGGACAGCCTGGTATACAAAGTGAGTTCCAGGACAGCCAGGGCTATACAGAAAAACCCTGTCTTGAAAAACAAAAAAAACAAAAAACAAAAAAAAAGTAATAGTATATATATATATATATATATATATATATATATATATATATATATATATATATATATATATATATATATATATATATATATAATGTGTAATAAATATTTGAGATTGATACTGGATAGGGAAGTTAGAGATAGGAATATGTTTTCAAAGGTATATGTTCAGAGCAGATTTATTCATAGTAGCTAGAAACTGGAAATAACTAAATGTCCCTCAACAAAAGAATGGAAAAAGAAAATGTTGTACATTTGCACGATGGAGTACTATTCTCTACAAAAAAAAAAAAAAAGAGCTGCTACAAAAGATAAAAGAAAAGAAATGGCATCATGAAATTTGCAGGCAAATGGATGGAACTAGAAAAAAATATCATCCCAGATCCAGGAAGACAAACATGCTATGTTCTCACTTACTAGTGAACATTAAGTCTTAAGAATGGTCATGATATAATCCACAGAAAATAACAAGGTAAGTTACAAGAATGGCTCAAGTTGGGGATGCTTGGATCTCTCTGGATATAGAAAATAGAATACATTTTGCAAGTCAGGTAAGCTTGGGTGGGAACAGAAACAGGAGCAATCAGGCAGGCGGAGGGAGAGAGGAAAAGTATGGGAGGAGATGACTGGAACTGAGGCAGGGAGAATTTGGAGCAGTGTAGAAATCTAATGCTTTGGAAGCTCCTATAAGGCTGACCCTAGTGAGGATTCCTAGGAATGGGGCATATGGAGCCTGAACTGGCCATCTTCTGCAACCAGGAGAGGTTTCCAGTGGTGGGACTGATACACCCACCCAACCACAAAATCTTTGACCTACAGTTTTTCCTGTTTGCAAGATGTGCTGGGATAATGGTGGCACATAGCTCATGGGAGTGGCTAACCAATGACTCATCTAACTTGAGACTCATGCCTGACTCTGCCTGGAGGACCAGGAACCAGAAGCTGGAGAGCCCAGAGACCCATGATAGAACCAAACACGACTGGCAAAAAGGAGTCAGTGAAATAATTCCTAATGATATTCTGCTATACTCATAAATCATATCATATACTCATATCATCATCTTCAGAGAGGCCTTATTCAGCAACTGATACAAGCAGATTCGAAACCCATTGGCAAACATTAGGTGGAACTTCCATTGACAAACATTAGGTGGAAGTTGAGAAATCCTGCAGAAGAGGAAGGAGTAAAGCTTGTAGGAGCCAGAGGGGTCAAAGATACCAGGAGGACACAACCCACAGAATCAACTAATCAGGGCTCATAAGGTCTCACAGAGACTGAAGCAGCAATCACAGATCGTGTATGAGTCTGAGCTAGGTCCTCTGCATATATGCTATGGTTGTGTAACTTGGTCTTCTTCTAGGGCTCCTAACAGTGGGAGTGGGGGTTATCTCTGAGTCTTTGGGAACCCGAATGGGTCTGAGCTAGGTCCTCTGCATAAATACTGTGGTTGTTTAACTTGGTGTTTTGTGAGACACCTAACAGTGGGAATGGGGATTATCTCTTGAGTCTTTTGCCTGCTCTTGGAACCATTTACTCCTATTGGGTTGCCTAGCACAGCCTTAATGTGAGGGCTTGTGCCTAGACTAATTGTAAATTGATATGCCATGTCTGATTGATATCCCTGGGAGGCCTGCTCTTTTCTGAAAGGAAACGGAGGTGCAGTGGATCTGGGGGAGAGGGGAGGTGGGGGAATTTGGAGTAATGGAGGTAGGGAATGATACAGCCTAGATATGAGAGAAGTTTTGTTTTGTTTTGCTTTGCTTTAGGTTGGGGGTTGGTTTTTTTTTAAGGCTATGTGAGTACAACAGCCCCTCAAACATGTAATTTATATTCTGACAAAAGAATAATGATGGCAGGTTCAGAATCCATTTATGTTTGGTGGTATCTGTAACTCACTCACCAAGGAGATTTCCTGCACAACCACAAATATAGCATCACATGTTATTTAAGGCAGCAGGACACGGATGGGCCTTGCTACCTGTACTAGTTACTTTTCCTGTTGCCGTGTTCCTGACAAAACAAATGAAGGAAGGAAGGGTTTATTGGGCTCTTAATTCAACCCCTTGTGTCCCAGAAGTTACAGCTGTCGAGCTTGAGGAACTGGTCACATTGCGCCCTCAGTCAAGAAGCACGGTGCAATGGCTGTTTGATCTCAGCTCATTTTCTCCTGTTTAATCAACTCAGGATCTCAACCTAGGAAATGATATTTTTAAACAATCTTGCACAGGCATGCCCAAAGGCTTGTCTCCTAGGTGATTCTAGATACCATCAAGTTGTTAATCAATATAAACCGTTATACTACACTGACTGACCTCAGGTCTCTGAATATCAGTGTTCCTCAAATTCCTTGCCTATAAAATACCATTAAGGAAAATAAATTCGTTAATACTGTTAATTGTCTTATAAGACCCTCTTATGTGTCTTCCATGAAAAAAAATAAGAGAAGAAAGGTATGGTGGTTTGAATGAGCATGGCCTACATAGACTCATGTTTGAATGCTTAGACACCACTTAGAGACACTGTCTGGAAATGATTAGATGTGGTCTTGCTGAAGTAGGTATAGCCTTGTTGTGGGAAGTGTATCACCAAGAGTGGGCTTTAAGGTTTCAAAAACCCACACCAGGCCCTCCCTCTCCCTCTCTCTACCTACCTCTTTCTCTGCCTGCTCCCAGCAGTTCAGGATATAAAGCTACATCTCCAACACCATGCCCTCTTACTGCCACACTCCTCAACATAAGAGTGGACTAACCTTCTAAAACTGTAAGCAGATCCCAATGCTCCAAGCTTTCTTTTGTAAGTGTTGCCTTGGTCATGGTGGAGAACAATAACTAAGACAAGAAAAATCGCAACTTCATATAAAACATTAATGTATATCACAAGCACTTTTCACACACAAAAGTTCATACACTTTTTTGGAGTGTTTTATTAATTTATTTATTTATATCCCAAATGTGCCCCCCTTTTCTTGTCCCCTCTTAAGAGTTATTTACCTCCATCCCCCATCCCTTAGCCTCTGAGAAGGAGCCCTCCACCCGGATATTCCCCAACCCTGGGGCATCATATCCTTTGTTTATTCAGTATTTGGAAATGTCACATAATGCACCCTGATACATTGACTTCCCAGTCCTCCCATATTCACCGTAGACCCTGGTAGACTCCACCAAAACAAAAGAAGAAGAAAATAAAAATTACCAAGTCCAATTGTGGACATATGGGGCAATGTGTCCTTTTAAAAATGTGTATGTGTGGTGTTTTGCCTGCATGTACAGTCTGTTCTCTACCTGCATGCAGTACCTGTAGAAGCCAGAAGAGGGCACCAGAGTCCGTGGAATTGAAGTTACAGAAGCTTGTGAGCCTTCATGTGGGAGCTGGGAATTAAATCTTAGTGCCTCTGCAAGAGCAAGAAGTGCTCTTAACTGCTGAACCATCCCTCCAGCCATTCATATCCTTTCTGAAATAATAATCAGGCTTAAGATATTAGAATGGTAGGTATCCTGAAGTATAAGTGATTTGGGGACATTAACTTCAGAATGTATGTAATTATAATACTATCTCTGTGTGTGTGTGTGTGTGTGTGTGTGTGTGTGTGTGTGTGCATTCTAGAATAAGTAAACTTGCTTGACTTGTTAAATTACTTGAATACCTGTACATCACCCCCCAAAATCATTTTCTCACATACGTACTTGGGATTTGGAATAAAATAATTCTTGCTTTTCTGAGAGGTTTTTCTTCCTCTCTTCAATGAGTTTTTCTCCTTCTGAAAATCAGGTCATTTAATTTCTATCTGGTGCTACACCAAAATAAATATCAGATAAATTAAAGATTAAACTATAATGGAATCCAGTTTCAATATGCTGTTACTGCTCTATAATCTCAGTATTGTTAGTCTTCCCAAACATAGCCCCAAGCTCAGAAAACCCAAAGAGAATTTTTTTTAGGTAGCTGATTTTCTTTTTCTTTCTTTTATTCCAGAGATTAAAGACACTAGATCTTTAACCTTGAAGGGCAGGCAAGAGGTCGGCTATGCTGTCAAGATAGAAGTCAGGGACCATTTTCTTCTTGAACATGCAGTCACTTTCCTGATTGTTCTTCACATCCTCAAGCCTGGAGACTCCGGTGAGGGTCAGGATAGTCTTCAGGCTACAGGCGGAGCCCAGGAGGATGTCTGTGTCCAGGCAATCTCCCACCATGACCGTGCACTCCGGGTTGATACCATACTCCTGGGACACGCAATCGAAGATGAAGCGGCTAGGCTTCCCGATGATGTCTGCCTGGCGCTGGGCGGCCATCTCCACGGGCGCACCAGACAGCCGGTACCCGCAATGAAATGGCCGTTCTCTAGCGGGAGCCGGTTGTCCATGTTGGTTGGTGCCCACGAGCAGACAGTCGGGCTGCTGCAGGTACCGCACGGCCTTGGTGAGCTTCGTGTAGCTGAAGTGTGGGTTGAAGCCCACCACTACAGCGCACACGTCGGGTTCGAGCAGCACGGCTAGCCAGTCGCTGGGGCCATTGCCGCCGTGAAGCACGTCCGGGCCCGCGCCCACGCTAGTGACACCCACGGCCTCCAGCTCGGCGGCCGGGCTGCTCAGCACGTAGGCCTTGGGGTCCGGCACGCCGGCCAGGCATTGGCGCAGATAGAGCGCGCTGCAATAGGCCGTGCCGAAGACCTCGAGGCCGCCGAAACCCAAGCGCCTTAGCTTCTCCGCGTAGGCCGTGCGAGTCTTGCTGCTGTTGTTGGTGATGAAGCCCAGTCGCTTGCCGCGGGCCCGCAGAGCCCACAGAGTCTGCATGGCGCTCCCGGCACAGCCGTCTCGCCGCGCCACAGCACGCCATCGCAGTCGAACAGCAGCGTGTCCACCTCGGCCAGCAGCAACTTGGCCCGCTCGGCGCTCAGCCGCACGCAGCGGGCTTCGTCGCCACCGGCCTCCGCCTCCGCCATGGCCGACCGCTGACCGCAGCCACCCGCCGCCGCCGCCGCCGCCGCCCCTGCCGCCCGAGAAATTATTTGTTAACCATACATTTATAAGTTCTGTCTAAAATACCACAAATAAAGCTTAAAAGTCAAAGGCAAGCTTGGAAAAGTATTCAGAATGTGATTGCAAATGAATAATCTCAATATATAATCATACATAAAAAAAATCCATAATAAAAGATAAATAGTCCAATAGAAATGTAAGCAAAGGATATGAATACGCAGTTATACAAGAAGTGCATATGAGATAGAAAAGCCATGCTTTCCACCAATCACAAATAAAAATTAAAGCAATAACACATTGGGTTTTTTATATAAAATTATCAAATAAATGAAAGTGACCCATGAGAATGTCGGAATCAGGCACACTACTCACACATTGCTAGTGGTAGTAAATGCTACTTCTGGAAGACTGTAGGTGTAAGAGAAGCAAAGGTCTCTGAAGCGTATATACTCAATTAAAAAAAAAACAATTTCTATGACATCATAGGGGATTCGTAAAAATATGCATATGGATGTTCTCAGCTGAGTATACATCAAAAATGTAAAATCCACATACATACTGTCAGAAAATACATGACTAAATAATAGGAAGATATGCAAGATGAACTGTCAAATAAAAGCTAAGAGTAAAGGCTGAAGATGTAGGTCAGGAAACTGCTCAATTAGATAGCTATTTCGAGGTGAACCTGAACTACACGATATTCTGTCTCAAAACCAAATGAACAAACAACAACAAGAAAGAGAGAAAGAAAGAGAGAAAGAGAGAAAGAAAGAACATTAACAGCCCATTCCAGGTCAGCTCTTTTCAGACTTCTTAAAAATATTCAGTTCTTTTCCATTAATCTCAAATAAAGATTATAACTAAAAACCTGCCTCACCTGTCTGGGTCTTGCCTACTATCCAACTTCAGCATCTCCCACATCATCACATCTTTTCTCTTTCATGCCACCTTCACTTTCTTTGAGGGCTCAGATTTAAAAAAAAAAAGTTTCAGCAAACATTTTCTGTGACAGAACAGAGAACAAATATTTTAGGTCTTCCAATAGAGCCATATGGTCTTTGTGGGAACCACTCAATGCAACACGTTGTCAGCTTAGCAACCACAGATCATCAGGAAATGAATCAGCACGACGTTATCGGATAAAGTTTCATTTACAAAAACTAGAAATGCTGTGGTCATAGTTTGCCACCCCTGTCCTCAATCACCCCATATCCCCTCCAATCACGTACTGTCACTTTTATTTAGGAAAAACAAAAAAACAAAAACAAAAACTTCCCTTCCTCCTCACCCTCCTTTTCCCAATCTCTCTCTCCCAAGGTTAACCTGAACCCTTCCTAACCGTCTTTAATATTACAAGCCAAATGCCTGAGACAGTTAAAGGGGACCCACATCTCCCTGGAGCCCTTGGCAGGTGTGCACTGTTAGAGCTGTAAAAATCACCAGTAGTTTGTATGAGAAGTTCCTTAGGTTTACACTGCAAGCACACTTTCTAAAGCTCACTTTCCTGTATATGAGCAAAGACATTTGAGAAAGGGAAATTTAACAGCCTAATGAGTTAGTTGTTGGACTCTCCCTTTGCAGCCTTGGCTGCCTTAGCCAACTGGACCATCATTGTGGCAGCAACCGACCTCTGGAACGCTAGAAGATGATCATAGCTGATTTCCCCAGCTCCTAAAGACATAGTCTCAGCCAAGGCTGTTTAAAAGCAGAACTGTTTGGCTACTGCAAAGTGAAATAAACTTTAGATGACCATACATTTTTCACTTTGGCCTAAGTTGCAGCACTGTCTCTGGGGATCTGGAAGAGGAACTATTGTGACTAGTACTAAGAGACAAGGCTGTCATTGGTCTAAAACACAAGCCTCCAGGGCTGTCATTGATGCTACGTGGCAACATTGGGATAGGTCTGAATAAATAGCCTAAGAAACGCCCTTCTAGGGTGGTCTAGGCATGCTTCTTAGGGTCACACAATGAGCCAGTGGATTAATTGGCTAGGAAGTACTTGCCTGTACTGCCACTCCAGGGGTGGCTACATCAGGTCCCATAGTGGCTTCTCTAGAGTACTCATTTCCTTTTACCTTTAGTAGTGCGAGCTGATCTGGCCACATGGAAGCAGCAGCAACAGAGGTGGCAGTGGTAGCAGAAGAGCATAGGCATGAGAACAGAGGCAGCTATAACCGAGCAGTTACCGTGCCACACTGTAAAAGCAACAAAGCAGCCAACTGATTAACAGCAGAAGACAGGCACTAGGCAGTTTAAAAGCAGCCAGAGCAGAAAAAAAAAAAAAAAGAAAGGCAATGGAAGGTGAGGCAGAAGAGGACAGAGAGCTGATGCTAAAGATGTAAAGGCCTCGTGAAGCCAGCAAAGAGGAAAACTAAAGACTGGGGTTACCAGAAGAGTTTCAGAAATATTCATCTAGTCTTCAGACCCAAGGGTCTCGGGTCCCAGGTTTAGAGATCAAACACAAGCTTCTAACAGTGACCAAAGGTCACCATGTCCAAGGACTGCATTCAGAGTTTAACCCTTGGAAGGCTGAGTTCCGTTCCAGTATCTAAGGCCTACAAAGAAATGGTAACACTTGAGAATGCCAGTTGCTGTTGTTTCTATCCACCAACCACCACTCCTTGCTGCTGCCAAACACTGAAGGAAAGGAACCAGCTCCTAAAGAGCTTCTCCTTGCCTGCCCATGATTTCTACCTAAGTAAAGCAAAAGAATCTTTAGCCAAATGGCAGTGCTTTGTCAGAAATGTCTTCCTTACATGCAGACCCAGATTGGTTGCCTTTCTTAAAGCAGTCTTATGCTGAAGTGGAGCTGTGACTAACAGTATTTACAACAATTTGGCACTGTGTGCTTAATTTTGTGATAATGGAAAAAAATCATCATCAAATTGTAAGCTTCGTGGAGACTGTTTTACTATTATACTTTTTGGTTCCATTTTTTTTTTTATTTTTTTAACTTTTTATTGATCCTTTGTAAGTTTCACATCATGGACCCCCGACTCACTCATTCTCCTGTCCCCCTTTATCCTTCCCTCTCCTGCCAAAATAACACACACACACACACACACACACACACACACACACAGAGAGAGAGAGAGAGAGAGAGAGAGAAAGAGAGAGAGAGAGCATAGAAAAATAGAAAAAAATCTTATCGTGGAAGCTGTAGTATGTGAGTGTGTCCCACAGTATATCCCTCTGTGCACACATCTTTACTTGCAAATGTTCATTGCAATGAGTTATTTGGTCTGGTTCGAGATCTCTGGCTTCTGTGACACACATCAGTACTGGATCCTCAATGAGACTTCTCCCAGTTATCCAGTTGTTGCTCTTTTTTAATGGAGATCCCATGGCTTTGGAAGAGTAGAACTGACCAATTCACTCACCCAAAGGTTCACAGATGGTATAGATGTTGGGGTGGGCCAATTCAGAGGCCTGGATCGGAGCCTGGGTGGTAGCTGAGCTGGTGAGCTGGGTTTCTCTTATTGGCACCACAGTGTCGGTTCCTCCCTCCAGCACTGCTCCAGCTAGGCCAGAACAGGGCTGGATCAAGCTGGATTGAGCAAGCTGGGCTGAGCCAGAGTGAACAGGACAGGAAAAAATTAAAAAATTAAAAAACTTTTTTAAAAAATTGATCTTTGTTTGCAAACAGGTAAAGAGGGACAGAAGGACACATAAAGGAAGGTGAGTAAAATCTATGATCTTAGGAGGGTACAAAGTTATAAATGTTCCTATGTAGGAAGCCGCACCTGGGCTTCACCTAAGCAGCAACTGCTGCTGCAACTGGGCTTCCCCACAGCTGGGGCCTCCCCAGCAAACACCTCCTTGATCTGGCTCTGGGGAATGCCTCTGCACTGGCTCCCAGGAAAGCCTTGGCCCATGCTCCAAGAGGCCCCGCCTCCGGGGGCGCCAAGAGGCCCTGCCTCCGGGGTCTCCGAGAGGTCCCGCCTCCGGGGGCTGCTAGAGGCCCCGCCTCCGGGAAGCCCAGGGCTCTGCCACTGCTGCCATCAGCAGAATGGAGGGTCAGCTCTCCTGCTCTCAAGCTCTCAGCCCGGCTCACCTGCACCCACACCTCCAGTGCCAGCTCCACTGTGATGCCCAGTCAAGGCATGGGGCCTGCTCTTCCATGTGCTGCAGCCTGAGAGGGACTGACTGGGCCAGCTCTGCAGCTCTCCCTCCCTCAGGGCAAGCTCACCCATGCCTTTACCATGGGGACCAGATCCATTGCGGTTGCCCAGGCAAAGTGCAGGCCCTGAGTGCTGGCAGCCAGTGAGGTAGCACAGCAGGGCTGGATAACACAGAGCAGGGCTGGATCAAGCTGGCCTGAGCAAGCGGGGCGGAGCCAGAGTGAACAGGACAGAAAAAAATTAAAAGATTAAAAAACTTTTTAAAAACATTGATCGTTGTTTGCAAACTGGTAAAGAGGGACAGAAGGACACATAAAGGAAGGTGAGTAAAATCTATGATCTTAGGATGGTACAAAGTTATAAATGTTCCTATGTAGGAAGCCGCACCTGGGCTTCCCCCACAGCGCCAAATGATGCTGCGACTGGGCTTCCCCGCAGCTGGGGCCTCCCCAGTGAACACCTCCATGACCTGGCTCTGAGAAATGCCTCTGCACTGGCTCCCAGGAAAGCCTCCACCCAGGCTCCAAGAGGCCCCACCTCCGGGGTCTCAGAGAGGCCCCGCCTCCAGGGAGTTCCGGGCTCTGAGATGACCCGCCTCCTGGGTCTCCGAGAGGCCCAGCTTGAAGGAAGCCCTGGTCTCCACCACTGCTGCCATCAGATAAAGGGAGGGTCAGCTCTCCTGCTCTCAAGCTCTCAGGCCCAGCTCGCCTGCACCCACACCTCCAGAGCCAGCTCCACTGTGATGCCCAGTCAAGGCATGGGGCCTGCTCTCCCAAGTGCTGCAGCCTGAGAGGGACTGACTGGGCCAGCTCTGCAGCACTCCCTCCCTCAGGGCAGGCTCACCCATGCCCTTACCATGGGGACCAGATCCATTGCGGTTGCCCAGGCAAAGTGCAGGCCCTGAGTGCTGGCAGCCAGTGAGGTAGCACAGCTAGCTCTCTGGACCTCAGAGCCAACTATCCCAGGTGACAAGGGGGAGAGGAGAAGGGCATCACCCTGCACCCGCTTCACCTCACAACAGATGGGTGCTGGAGTCAGCTCTCCCTCACTCTTCACCCCAGGGTCACCCTAACAAGTTAAGGTGCAGGGGGAAAGGCTTCTCCCTTTGCCCAGACCACCTCCTGGCAGATTATTCTGTGTCCTGTGCTGAAAACAGCTTTACCCACCAAGCTAGGCATGAAGCTTGGATGAACAAAGCACTGTCACCTGCTCTGCCCATGACTGACTTAAGAACACCGCCAACAAGGAGTCTCTTTACTCATTGACAGGAAGGTACTATTATACTTTTAAAACTTACCCAAGGGACAATAAATCATTGTTCAATGTATACTTGATAAAAGAATGAATAAATTATATGCACCAAAGAGTTATCTTTAGGTATTAAGATTATGGGTGGTTTATCGTTGATTCCCCCCCCTTTGGCTTAAATGTGTTTGTATGTTATATTTTTGCAGTGGGAGGGAAAACAAACTCTGAAAGCAGTACAAAATCAATACTTCAGCCTCCTAGGAGCCCCGGGCTCTGAGAGGCCCCGCCACCAGGGAGCCCTGGGCTCCGAGAAGCCCTGTCCCATGGGAGCCCCGGGCTCAGAGAGGCCCCACCTCCGGTGACTCCGAGAGGCCCCGCCTCCGGGGAGCCTAGGCTCGGAGAGGCCCTGCTTCCCGGGACTCCGAGAGGTGCCGCCTCCAGGGGGCTCCTAGAGGACCCACCTCTGAGGGCTATGAGTGGCCCCGCCTTCGGGGAGACCAGGGCTCCGAGAGGCCCCGCCTCCGGGGACTCCAAACGGGTCCTCCTCTGGGAAGCCCCAGGCTCCGAGAGGCACCGCCTCCAGAGGCTCTGAGAGGCCCCACCTCCGGGGAGCCCCCGGGCACAGAGAGGCCCCGACTCAGGGGAGCCCAGGGCTCCGAGAGGCCCCGCCTCTTGGGGCTATGAGAGGCCCCGCCTCCGGGGGCTCCGAGAGGCCCCGCCTCCGGGGGCTCCGAGAGGACCCGCCTCCGGGAGCTCCGAGAGGCCCCGCCTCTGGGGAGCCCCCGGGGTCCGAAAGGCCCTGCCTCTGGGTAGCCCCGGGCTCCGAGATGCCCTGCCTCCAGGGAGCCCTGAGAGGCCCTGCCTCCGGGGGCTCCGAGAGGTCCTGCCTACAGGGGGCTCCTAGAGGACCCACCTCTGAGGGTTATAAGAGGCCCCGCCTTCCGGGAGACCAGGGCTCCGAGAGGCCCCGCCTCCGGGGACTCCGAACTGGTCCTCCTCTGGGGAGCCGCAGGCTCTGAGAGGCCCCGCCTCCGGGAACTCCGAGAGGCCCCGCCTCCAGGTGCTCTGAGAGGCCCCGCCTCCTGGAAGACCTGGCTCCGAGAGGCCCCGCCTCCGTGGGCTCCGTGAGGCCCCGCCTCCGAGGCGCCCCAGGCTCCCAGAGGCCCCACCTCCAGGGAGCCCGGGCTCCGAGAGGCCCCTAATCCGGGGAGCCCCAGGCTCTGAGAGGCCCTGATTCTGGGGGCTCTGAGAGGCCCCGACAACGGGAGGGCTCCGAGAGGTCCCGCCTCCGAGGGCTATGAGAGGCCCCGCCTTCAGGGAGACCAGGGCTCCGAGAGGCCCCGCCTCCGGGGGCTCTGAGAGGCCCCGCCTACGGGGGCTCAGAGAGGCCCCGCCTCCGGGGAGCCCTGGGCTCCGAAGGCCCCGCCTCCGGGGAGCCCAGGGCTCAGCCACTGCTGCCATCAGCAGAAGGGAGGGTCAGCTCTCCTGCTCTCAAGCTCTCAGGCCTGGCTCGCCTGCACCCACACCTCCAGGGCCAGCTCCACTGTGATGCCCAGTCAAGGCATGGGGCCTGCTCTCCCAAGTGCTGCAGCCTGAGAAGGACTGACTGGGCCAGCTCTGCAGCTCTCCCTCCCTCAGGGCAGGCTCACCCAGGCCTTTACCATGGGGACCAGATCCATTGCGGTTGCCCAGGCAAAGTGCAGGCCCTGAGTGCTGGCAGCCAGTGAGGTAGCACAGCTAGCTCTCTGGACCTCAGAGCCAACTATCCCAGGTGACAAGGGGGAGAGGAGAAGGGCATCACCCTGCACCTGCTTCACCTCACAACAGATGGGTGCTGGAGTCAGCTCTCCCTCACTCTTGACCCCAGGGTCACCCTAACAAGTTAAGGTGCAGGGGGAAAGGCTTCTCCCTATGCCCAGGCCACCTCCTGGCAGATTTTTCTGTGTCCTGTGCTGAAAACAGCTTTACCCACCAAGCTAGGCATGAAGCTTGGATGAACAAAGCACTGTCACTTGCTCTGCCCCTGACTGACTTAAGAACACCGCCACAAGGTGTCTCTTTACTCATTGACAGGAAGGTACTATTATACTTTTAAAACTTACCCAAGGGACAATAAATCATTGTTCAATGTATACTTGATAAAAGAATGAATAAATTATATGCACCAAAGAGTTATCATAGGTAGTAAGATTATGGGTGGTTTATCGTTGATTTCCCCCCCCCCTTTGGCTTAAATGTGTTTGTATGTTATATTTTTGCAGTGGGAGGGAAAACAAACTCTGAAAGCAGTACAAAATCAATACTTCAGCCTCCTAGGATCCCCGGGCTCCGATAGGCCCCGCCACCAGGGAGCCCTGGGCTCCGAGAGGCCCCGTCCCCTGGGAGCCCCAGGCTCAGAGAGGCCCCGCCTCCGGTGACTCCGAGAGGCCCCGCCTCCGGGGAGCCTCTGGCTCAGAGAGGCCCTGCTTCCCGGGGCTCCGAGAGGTCCCGCCTCCAGGGGGCTCCTAGAGGACCCACCTCCGAGGGCTATGAGTGGCCCCGCCTTCGGGGAGACCAGGGCTCCGAAAGGCCCCTGGCTCCGAGAGGCCCTGCCTCCGGGGAGCCCCTGGCTCTGACAGGCCCTGCCTCCAGGGGCTCCGAGAGGTCCCGCCTCCAGGGGGCTCCTAGAGGACACACCTCTGAGGGCTATAAGAGGCTCCGCCTTCCGGGACCAGGGCTCTGAGAGGCACCGCCTCCGGGGAGTCCTAACTGTTCCTCCTCTGGGGAGCCGCAGGCTCCGAGAGGCCCCGCCTCCAGGGACTCTGAGAGGCCCCGCCTCCAGGTGCTCTGAGAGGCCCCACCACCTGGGAGCCCTGGGCTCTGAGAGGCCACCCTCCGTGGGCTCCGTGAGGCCCCGCCTCCGAGGCGCCCCAGGCTCCCAGAGGCCCCACCTCCAGGGAGCCCAGGCTCTGAGAGGCCCCTCATCCGGGGAGCCCCAGGCTCTGAGAGGCCCTGCTTCTGGGGGCTTCGAGAGTCCCGGACTCCCGGGGGGGGGCCTCCGAGAGGTCCCGCCTCGGGGGGCTCCTAGAGGACCCGCCTCCGAGGGCTATGAGAGGCCCCGCCTTCGGGGAGACCAGGGCTCCGAAGGCCCCGCCTCTGGGGGCTCTCAGAGGCCCCGCCTCCGGGGGCTCTCAGAGGCCCCGTCTCCGGGGGCTCTCAGAGGCCCCGCCTCCGGGGAGCCCTGGGCTCAGCCACTGCTACCATCAGCAGAAGGGAGGGTCAGCTCTACTGCTCTCAAGCTCTCAGGCCCGGCTCACCAGCACCCACACCTCCAGAGCCAGCTCCACTGTGATGCTCAGTCAAGGCATGGGGCCTGCTCTCCCAAGTGCTGCAGCCTGAGAGGGACTGACTGGGCCAGCTCTTCAGCTCTCCCTCCCTCAGGGCAGGCTCACCCAGGCCTTTACCATGGGGACCAGATCCATTGCGGTTGCCCAGGCAAAGTGCAGGCCCTGAGTGCTGGCAGCCAGTGAGGTAGCACAGCTAGCTCTCTGGACCTCAGAGCCAACTATCCCAGGTGACAAGGGGGAGAGGAGAAGGGCATCACCCTGTACCTGCTTCACCTCACAACAGATGGGTGCTGGAGTCAGCTCTCCCTCACTCTTGACCCCAGGGTCACCCTAACAAGTTAAGGTGCAGGGGGAAAGGCTTCTCCCTATGCCCAGGCCACCTCCTGGCAGATTTTTCTGTGTCCTGTGCTGAAAACAGCTTTACCCACCAAGCTAGGCATGAAGCTTGGATGAACAAAGCACTGTCACCTGCTCTGCCCCTGACTGACTTAAGAACACCGCCAACAAGGAGTCTCTTTGCTCATTGACAGGAGGGTACTATTATACTTTTAAAGCTTACCCAAGGGACAATAAATCATTGTTCCATGTATACTTGATAAAAGAATGAATAAATTATATGCACCAAAGATTTATCTTTAGGTAGTAAGATTATGGGTGGTTTATTATTGATTTCCCCAACCTTTCGCTTAAATGTGTTGGTATGTTATATTTTTGCAGTGGGAGGGAAAACAAACTCTGAAAGCAGTACAAAATCAATACTTCAGCCTCCTAAAAGCCCCGGGCCCCGAGAGGCCCTGCCACCAGGGAGCCCTGGTCTCCGAGAGGCCCCAACTCCGGGAGCTCAGAGAGGCCCCGCCTCCGGGGAGCCCCGGGCACCGAGAGGCCCCGCCTCCGGGGAGCCCTGGGCTCAGCCACTGCTTCCATCAGCAGAAGGGACGGTCAGCTCTCCTGCTCTCAAGCTCTCAGGCCTGGCTCGCCTGCACCCACACCTCCAGAGCCAGCTCCACTGTGATGCCCACTCAAGACATGGGGCCTGCTCTCCCAAGTGCTGCAGCCTGAGAGGGACTTACTGGGCCAGCTCTGCAGCTCTCCCTCCCTCAGGGCAGGCTCACCCATGCCCTTACCATGGGGACCAGATCCATTGCGGTTGCCCAGGCAAAGTGCAGGCCCTGAGTGCTGGCAGCCAGTGAGGTAGCACAGCTAGCTCTCTGGACCTCAGAGCCAACTATCCCAGGTGACAAGGGGGAGAGGAGAAGGGCATCACCCTGCACCCGCTTCACCTCACAACAGATGGGTGCTGGAGTCAGCTCTCCCTCACTCTTGACCCCAGGGTCACCCTAACAAGTTAAGGTGCAGGGGGAAAGGCTTCTCCCTTTGCCCAGACCACCTCCTGGCAGATTTTTCTGTGTCCTGTGCTGAAAACAGCTTTACCCACCAAGCTAGGCATGAAGCTTGGATGAACAAAGCACTGTCACCTGCTCTGCCCCTGACTGACTTAAGAACACCGCCACCAAGGTGTCTCTTTGCCAATTGACAGGAGGGTACTATTATACTTTTAAAGCTTACCCAAGGGACAATAAATCATCGTTCAATGTATACTTGATAAAAGAATGAATAAATTATATGCACCAAAGAGTTATCTTTAGGTAGTATGGTTATGGATGGTTTATCGTTGATTCCCCCCCCCCCACTTTGGCTTAAATGTGTTTGTATCTTATATTTTTGCAGTGGGAGGGAAAACAAACTCTGAACGCAGTATAAAATCAATACTTCAGTAAATGTGAATGATTCCAGAGTAATAAGACCATTGTGAGTAAATGTATAATCAGAAAGGGTGGGGTTACTATTGAAAGCTTTGTTGGACTTGGTTCCCAAACACAATTTTCAAATTGAACATTGTAGGGGCTGGTGAGATGGCTCAGCGGTTAAGAGCACTGACTGACTACTCTTCCAGAGGTCCTGAGTTCAAATCCCAGCGACCACAAGGTGGCTAACAACCATCTGTAATGGGATCTGATGCCATCTTCTGCAGTGTCTGAAAACAGTGACAGTGTACAACACATATATGAAATAAATATGGCCAGAGCAGGGCCAGAGCAGGGCTGGATCAAGCTGGCCTGAGCAAGCAGGGCGGAGCCAGAGTGAACAGGACAGGAAAAAATTAAAAAATTAAAAAACTTTTTAAAAAAATTGATCGTTGTTTGCAAACAGGTAAAAAGGGACAGAAGGACACATAAAGGAAGGTGAGTAAAATCTATGATCTTAGGATGGTACAAAGTTATAAATGTTCCTATGTAGGAAGCCGTACCTGGGCTTCCCTGCAGTGGCAAATGCTGCTGCGACTGGGCTTCCCCGCAGCTGGGGCCTCCCCAGGGAACACCTCCTTGACCGGGCTCTGGGGAATGCCTCTGCACTGGCTCCCAGGAAAGCCTCCGCCCAGGCTCCGAGAGACCCCGCGTCCAGGGAGCCCCGGGCTCTGAGAGGCCCCGCCTCCGGGGAGCCCCGGGCTCCGAGAGGCCCCGCCTCCAGGGAGCCCGGGGTTCTGAGAGGCCCCGCCTCTGGGGAGCCTGGGGTTCCGAGAGGCCCCTCCTCCGGGGAGCCCTGGTCTCCGAGAAGCCCCGCCTCCGGGGGCTCCAAGAGGCCCCGCCTCCGGGGAGCCCCGGGCTCCGAGAGGCCCCGCCTCCGGGGAGACCCGCGCTCTGAGAGGCCCCGCCTCCGGGGACCCCAGTGCTCCGAGATACTCCAGCTCTGAGAAGCCCCGGCTCTGAGAAACCCCAGGCTCCTTTGGTTCAGTGACAGCTCTCTGGCTCTCAGCCATTACAAGATGGCAGAGGACCGGCTAGCTGTCAGGGAAGATAGCCTAGAGCACATGTGCAGCTCCCTTCCGGTCCTCCTTAGACAGCAGCCCCTCCCAAAGGGAAAATATGCTAATGTGGCACGGCTAATTGATGTGGCTTGTGGCACCAATGTCCACATGCTAATGAGGTGTATCCTGGTGCACCAATCCGCATCCACTATGCCACCCCCCTTCCCTTCCCTGGGAGAGTATAAAAGCAGCAGCTCTGCTGCTGTGGAGGGTCCTGGGAATCTACTATCAAAGTGCTCTTGAATAAAGCTGACTGAGAAGATCCCGGTGGTGGCGTGACTTTCTTGCTGGTCGAGGGAGGCGCGCCACATTCCTATACTGTTAAAGGACGTGGAAATAAAAAGCCATAAAGTCAAAATAAATAAATAAATAAATAAATAAATAAATAAATAAATAAATAAATAGAACAAAAAAACTTGGAGGGTCCCAGAACAAACTGTATGAACTAAGGTTTACGATGTGTTTCAACTGGACTCTTCCCTTCTCCTCTTTTTCATCTTGCATTTCCAAAGTGTGAAAAAAAACATAACACCCAAAAGTATTCACAATGTGCTTTCCAAGGAATCTTTGTTCACATTTACAATCAAAACTTGGGTGTTGGGGCTGGAGAGATGGCTCAGCAGTTAAGAGCACTGACTGCTCTTCTAAAGGTCCTGAGTTCAATTCCTGGCAACCACATGGTGGCTCACAACCATCTGTAATGAGATCTGGTGCCACTCTTCTGGAGTGTCTGAAGATAGCTACAGTGTACTTACATATAATAAATAAATAAATCTAAAAAAAAACTTGGGTGTTTTTGTTTAGCCTGGCTCCACTCAGACATGTGCTCCCAGACACAGCAAATGAAGTTCCTTGCTGGAGATTACCAGCAGTAATTAAGCCATTCCTGTTTTTAAAAGAAGAAATGCCAAGATGCTTTCCTTGGGAATTGTCTGTAGGCTCTTAGCCCCTTGAATTTCAGTCCTTGCTCCTTATCTATCAAAAAGAGTCACTCCCCAGCTATGAATGTGCCAAACATTTTGACCAAGTACTTATCTGCACAGCCACAAAACCAATACCATCAGTTAGGGAAAAACAATTTCCTCTGGCAAGTAGAGACAGCCTAATTGCTTAATCTGACATATTATTAATGGCTCAAGCCAACCAAAAGCATAATGGATATTGATAACCAGTGGCAGGTTGGACATTTGATGCATACAGTATTGCTGGAAATTATTTACATCAAGGGTTGCTACTGACCGTCAGACTAAATTGCTCAATCTCCATGGATTTCATTAAACAGTTCCATCAACTTGATAAAGTGGCAAGACAGAAAGTTAGCCCATTAACTATAGCTCAAAAAAAAAAAAAGGCTAAGAGAGTGGAGGACATTTACAATATTTATATTCTGTATCAATGTAAAAATATAAATCTCCTTAGTAAAATTGTACTTTGGATGTTGGGGACAGTTTTTTCCCCCTCTCCATTTAAATGGTCTGGGGAACTGGGCCCAAAACTGAGTGATGACCTGGAAATCAGCATGACTTGGAAAGAGCTGACCGTGACATTGAGCTTGGTTCTTCTAAATGTTCTGGATCTGATTCATCGTTCACTGAGAAAAAGCTAAGCCTCATCCAAGGCAAATATGTTTTCATTTCCTTTCTCATTTACAGAACTATTGGTATGGGTTAACCTGCAGACAGAAGCTGTGATTTTCCCCAGTCTCCTTTTCATAGATGCAGTTCTAAGCCTCATCTGGGATTTAAAGAGGTATAAGGAATCACCTCTACGTAACCACAAAAAAATTATTTATAGCATATTAGGAGTTCCAATCTACACCTTCCACTCTAAGACCTTAATAATACACCTCAGTAACAGAAGAGAGCCAAATCTTGAAAATTAACTTGGACTCAAGACTTAAAGTGAGAAATTCTCTATGAAGCATAAGAGAATCATAAACACTAAAACCCCAAAACAGCAAGACTAGGAAGAACAAAAAGAAGCCTTCAGCTCTCTGGATATATGGAAAAGTTATTCCTCTTGCTCTTCATGTGAGACTCCTAAAAGGGAGGAGGGGCTGTCTCATCCTCAGTGGGAGAGGATGCTCCTAGCCAGATTGTAACTTGATGTGGCAAGGCAGGGTGGTATCCACGGGAGGCTTCCCCTTTTCTGAAGAGAAACAGAGGCAGAGTGGATAGGAAGGGGGAAGAGTGGAAGTGCATGGGTAGTACTAGGATGAAAAGAGGGAGGGAAAACTGCAGTCCGGATGTAAAGTTTAAAGACGCCTTCAGAGCTGAGTGTATGAACGCATTCCTATAAACCCAATTCTGGGGACTGAGGTAGGCAGTTCAGGAAATCAAGATCACCGTGATCTACTTAGACACTGATGAGGAAAGGGGCCCGGAGTGAGAAATCGAGGGTGGCGATGCCACACACAATCCTTCCAATCAAGTTAAATGACTTAAGACCTGCAAAGCACTGTGAATGGTGCATTGCATGCACTCCCTCTGCACAGCATTAGCTTCTCAGTGAAACTGGAGGAAGAAAATCCCAGAAGATGACAGGAAAACGTCCACATTCAACAAAAACAGTTCTCTGATATTTCTAAACATTTATTTATATGTTATGTGAATGAACATTTGTCCATATGTGTGTATGAGCAGCAACCGCCCTAAGTATGCCCAGTGCTTGGGGAGGCCAGAAGAGGGTGCCAAATCCTCTGTAAGTGACTTGGTAGTTGTGAGTCACCACATGGGTGCCAGGAAATGAGCCTGGGTCCTCCAGCAAGGGCTCTTAACTGCTGAGCCAACTCTTCAATCCAGATTTGTGTGTTTTAACTCTCTGATCCATATCCTTCCAGACACACAGGCTGCAGAGGGGGATAATCTCACTAACATTCACCTATCATTGTACCTAAAACAAAGTGCTGTCGAGTGTCTTTTCCTTTGATTCCCCTGAAGAACCCCAAAGGAGAGGCAGAGGTGAGGCACACACTCATTACTACATGCTCAATGCTTTCTCCGTTTCCAGCTCACATTCTTTGGGAGCAAGAATTGTGTCTTTTTTTTACCCTTAGTATGCCCTAAAGAACCTACCACTCAGCAGACAATTATAGGTACTCACTTGAATACAACAGCAATATTAAAACTACTGACTCATGGGATAGAGTAAAATGCTTGATAGGCAAGTATGAAGAATTTAGTTCAGAGCCTCCGGCACCTACGGAAAAAGTAGGACATGGTAGCATATGCCTTTAAGCCCAACTGTGGGGAACAGAAAGGACCATCCCAGGGACTTGCTGAGCATTTGGTCAAGAAGATACTGTGAGCAACATGTCCAATCAAAGATCCTGTCATAAATAGATAAATTAGAGTTGATGGAAGAAGATTTCCTGATGTCAATCTCTGGTCTCTACAGACACCTAATGCACACACACACACACACACACACACACACACACACACACACAAAGACACACACAAACTACTGACTTAAAACCAAACAGCCAGGAACAGAACACCAATTTTACCACTGTGTAATCTTAAGAAGCTAGCTCAGCTATAAGCCTCTAAATATGCCATCTGTGAAACGGAAGCAATACGGTATTTTACTAAGTGTCCAGAGAAACAAAAGAGTAATACACAGAATGCATCTGGCACAGGATCTTCCCAGAAAAGATTGTGACACTTAGTATTATTTGAATGTATGAAACACAATTATCAGAAAGAAAGTAAAGAGTAATGAAAGCAAGAATTAAGGTACAAAACCTTTGAGATGTCTTTGTCCTACAAAATGATGATTTAAAACAGTATGTGCCCAAAATGAGATTTGCACAACATAGACCCAGTTCCAGGAAAGGAACAAAGCACTCTGAAGGTGAAGAGGAAAAGAGATGAGGGAAGAATGTCCAAAAATAGATTCAGAAACCCGTCGCTTGGCCTGGAAACCTGAAAACTCCGAAGTCAACTCCTCTGAATATTGTTTTCTGATTTGAAAATGTGATCTCTGTTACATTAGGATCAAAATACCCTGGCATGAGCTGCAAACATCTGGGCTCTTGCTATAAATTCCTGCCTGTGACTGAAGCATAATGAATTTGGGGCTTTTTGTGTGCATTTTTTTTAACCTGTGTAAGAAAGCTAGAGCTCTGGAAAAGGAAGAAATGTCACTGTTCCTATTAAGTCTATTTAAGTCTATTTGAAGCCAAAACAACAAGCCTTGCCAGTCAAATCTAAATGACTTCCCAAGCATCCCAGCTGAGCAGAGAGGAGGAGGCGGCGTATGCAAGAAGCCGTTTGTTTTCCTCCAAAACCAAGATACATACAACCACTTTTCATAGGTACTCTGAAAAGCCCCAGCCCAGCCCACCCACAGAGGTGGCAGCTAGGTTTGACATATGAAAGATGGTTGCAAGGCAAATGTTCCTTCCTTAGCTCAGTGGCAGCTCTTAGTGCCTGCCAAGATGGAGTTGTTGAGCATTTGCATACTCTCACCTGGTGTCCTCCTGGCTCATAAAGAAACTTGTATTAAAACATCAGAGGTCTTAAAATGATCACCAACCTACTTAGGGCCATAAAGGACATATGCCTAGTCCATATGGTTGTTTGTCTCAGGACATTCCAGACACAGATATGGTTAGAATTTAACCCGGATGGGATAGGAACTGAACTCCACAGGAAGGACAACAGGGTCAACAGACCTGGACCTTTGGAAACTCTCGGAAAGTAAACCACCAAGCAAAGGATATTACACAGCTGGACCTAAGCCTCCCTGCACATATGTAGCAGATGTGCAGCTTGGTCTTCATGTGAGTGCCCGCAACTGGAGCAGGGGCTGTCCCTTAAGCTGTTGCCTGCCTTTAGATCCTGTTCCCCTAACTGAGCCACTTTGTCTGGCCTCAGTGGGAGAGAATGTGCCTAGTCCTGCAGCGACTTGAGGCGCCAGGGTGGATTGGTACTAAGAGGGAACCTCCCCTTTCTCAGAGATGGAGTGGAGGGAGGCATGGGGAAAGGGTCCTTGTGAGGAGGGACTGAGAGGAGAGGAGGGCTTCAATCAGAATGTAAAGTGAAGAAATAAATTAATGGAAAAAAAAGAATATATGAAATTCTGCCTGAAATGTAAAGGCAGAAAGTGCTGAGACAGAAAGGCCTGGCACATGAAGGATAGGAAAAGTTGAGAACTTCAATAGCTCTGACTCCATACACATAGTACCATCTTGAGTTTTAGGAGGGGTTCAAGGATATGGGCCACCCAAAACCAATACTCCAATGTGAAGGGCTGTTGTGTGAACTCAAAAAATACTTGTCTAACAAAACATTGGCCCTGCTTTTCCCATCATCTTACTGTGGTTTATGAATATGAAGATTGCCTTCTCCAAGTATTTTACATTTTCCTCAGACCAGCACTACTAATTGGCTATACTACTCTCATACACGAGCTATACATGACTCCATATTAGTATTTATCTTTTTATTATTCTCTAAGTTTACAGAATGGTAAGGTAGTGTCCTATATTCCTTATAGAAAGCCCCAGAACTTCCAGGGCTACTAAATATTAGAAATAACCCTTAGGAAACCTAAGTTCAAATCTTGTCCATGCACATATGAGGGCCGTGACACTTACTCAGTTACGTAACACCCTGGAGCTTGAATAATGGCGGCCCTTGAATAATGGAGATGGTTTCAGGTGCACTCAAAAGTACTTCTAGAACTGAGGTTAGTAAACTTGAGGTGTGAGAAGCCACAATCTACAAGATAAAAGTTGAAGGACGAAGTTGTTCATGTATCAAAACAATCTCATAAGTAGTATAGAGTAAAAGGAAAATTGACCATGATTTCTTAAAGATAAGGCATGGAATTTCAATATAAACTGTCCTGATTTAAAGAGGCACACTGGACAAGCACCTGATTCCTACCTGCACTATGGATTCCCATGTGCTTTCTGCTCAAATAGAAACAGTGAAAGCATAATGTTATTTAAATCTTATAATTGAAAATGTTCTGTTTAACACATTGGAGATAAACTCCCAGACGTTGGGTATCACATCTACCTGACTTTAAATATGGGCTGCATACTATTAGTAGCATCCATACTTTTAGTTTTATATCCATGGCCTGGTCCCTGCTCACCTCACAAGCATCATCTCTGATGCTTTGGCCAACCCAAAGGCCCAATATTGACAGACTTGTGTGTAATTGCTGGACACGGTAGAGTACACCTCTCATTTGAGCATCTGATGAGATAAGGTATGTTGAGGATGCTATAGGTATAAACTAATGCCAAAATCTGGTGAGAGGATTATGAGTTCAGTGCCAGACTCCATCTCAAAGAAGAAAAACAAAAGTCAAAAAAAGTAAAATAGTGTACAGCAATCTCTTAGCTAGTTGAGCAACCTCAAAACTGTAGATAAGAAATTCTGTTTCTGGTATCAGTTTCTCTGGGAGGATGTTGGAATACACACTAATATAACTTATAAAATGATTCAAAGAGTAAAGAGAAGAAGAAATAAAGGATGAGAAACGGGAATAAGAGGGAAGGAAAGGAAAAGGAAAGGGAAGAGAGAGGTGAGGGGCAAGGTGAGAGGAGGAGAGAAAAGAGGAGAGGAGAGGAGAGGAGAGGAGAGGAGAGGAGAGGAGAGGAGAGGAGAGGAGCAAAAGGATTATAAATGAAGTGAACTGAACAGCAGCCCCTTCCCCAAAATATAAAATAGCATGTCTACTTCAAGCCTTACAATCAGAGACACAGTAGACAGCCTAACAATGGAGGGAAACTAGAGCAGGCCTGCCATAGCCCTGGAACATCTGTATCCCTGGAAGCTAGAAGCAAGGACATAGTCTCCAGACCCTCAAAAAAAAAAAACAACACTAACACTTAAATTTCAGACTTTGGCTCTCCAAATATGTTATAATTTTCTATGTTTCAAGCCACTCATTCATGATATAGCAGTCTTAAGAATTGAAAATACTCAGAGATGGTCTCCTTGAGTAGTTTCCCCTTGGATCAAGAGATGTAGTCAGACACAGGAAGACAGGAACTGAGAGAATTCTCAAACAAAGACTGGAATGTCTAAAGGTCCTGAGGCAGAGATAGCTTGACAAGCTCACAGAACCGGAATAGAAGCAGGATGCCTGGGGAACCAAACAGAAAACAAAGAAAGGTTTAGAAGAGGAAGATTGTTCAAGGTTAATAGGCCACAGTAAGGAATTCAGCATTTGTTTAAGGTACGAAAGAATGGTTTAAAGTTTTCCACTACATTTAGAGTAAAATACTAACTCCTGATTATGCACCAAAGCATAATAAAACACAAAGCAGGATTTGCCTATCCTTTTCACTAACATTCTACCCTCAAGGCTGTTCCCTTCTTCAGGGTCTGTGTCTTTTCAGTCCTTTATCCTGGAATGGTTTCACATATCTCTGACTGGCCTGGCTCCTTCAAAACCAGTTTTGCTTGTCAGCTCATATATCCCCCTTTTTTGTACCTGACATTAACATTCTAGTTTTTATCATTAGCATGTGTACTGGCTAGCTTTGTGTCAACTTGACACAGCTGGAGTTATCACAGAGAAAGGAGCTTCAGTTGAGGAAATGCCTCCATGAGATCCAACTGTAAGGCATTTTCTCAATTAGTGATCAAGGGGGAAAGGCCCCTTGTGGGTGGTGCCATGTCTGGGCTGGTAGTCTTGGGTTCTATAAGAAAGCAGGTTGAGCAAGCCAGGGGAAGCAAACCAGTAAAGAACATCCCTCCATGGCCTCTGCATCAGCTTCCTGACCTGCTTGAGTTCCAGTCCTGACTTCCTTTGGTGATGAACAACAATGTGGAAGTGTAAGCTGAATAAACCCTTTCCTCCCCAACTGCTTCTTGGTCATGGTGTTTGTGCAGGAATAGAAACCCTGACTAAGACAGCAATTTATGTACATAATAAAAAAAAAAAGTAAAGACTGAAGACATTGCTCAGTGGTTAAGAGTGCCTACTTCTCTTCCAAAGGACATCAGTTCTCATTACCCATGTTGGGTGACTGAAAACCAACTCTAAGTCCAGCTCCAAAGGATCAGATGCTTTCTTATAGACTCTGCAGGCATGTGCATGAAAAAAAAACACATAAAAACATAATCGAAATAATAAATAAATAAATAAATAAATAAATAACATGAGGGAGATGAGAACTGATGGAAATTTTAGCAGTTACATTTAGGAAGTGGTATTGTGATGTGTATGTGCTGCATTCCCTATGTTCACACATGTAGAGAAACCAAAGGTCTTCCTTATTCTTTCTGTGTCTTATTGCCTTGGGACAGAGACTTTCACACTTTTGGTTAGAGTGACACACTAGATAGATCCATGGCACCTATTGCGCTTGTTACAGGGACATGAGTGCTGGAGATTCCATCTCTGGGACACACGTAACCATTTCTCTACCTACCCCCTACAAGTTACATCTTATTAAATTATTGCTATCATAACTAATTTGCTGTGTCCCAACAATGTAAGATAAGAAATTATTCACTCGTCGCATTGTTTGGGATCCTCCAGGAGAGAAAAGAGGCAAAAGCTGTTGTCCTCTTGGAGACTGTAGTGTAATGAAGCTCAGTTGTGGAGTGACTTAGAAGGTAACGAAGGCCTGGGCACAGCGTGAAGCAGTACAGAGAAACAAATAGAGCTACATTTGTGATGTGCTTTGAAAGGAAAATAAGTCAAAAAAAAAAAAAAAAAAAAA